>LR751428.1:149237-172849 GCA_902729485.2 Mus minutoides | reverse complement strand
AAAGTTCCCTCCCTCCTCCCCTCGACCTGTTCCCCTGGCCACCCACTCCCACTTCTTGGCCCTGGCATTCCACTGTATTGGGGCATATAAAGATTGCAATACCAAGGGGCCTCTCCTCCCAATGATGACCGACTATGCCATCTTCTGCTACATATGGAGCTAGAGACACGAGTTCTGGGGGTTCTGCTTAGTTCATATGATTGTTCCTCTTCTAGAGTTGCAGAACCCTTCAGCTCCTGGGGTTCTGTCTCTAGCTTCTCCATTGTGTGGCCCTGTGTTCCATCTTATAGATGACTGTGAGCATCCACTTCTGTACGAGACAGCTATATCAGGGTCCCTTCAGTAAACAATTGCTGTCCAATGCAACAGTGTCTGAGTTTGGTGACTGATTATGGGATGGATCCCCCGGTGGGTTAGTCTCTATATGGTCCATCCTTTCATCTTAGCTCTAAACTTTGTCTCTGTAACTCCTTTAATGGGTATTTTGTTTCCTATTCAAAGGAGGAATGAAGTATACATGCACTGGTCTTCCTTCTTGATTTTCTTGTGTTTTGCAAATTGTGTCTTGGGTATTCTAAGTTTCTGGGCTAATATCTATTTATCAGTGAGCGCATTTCCAATGACTTCTTTTGTGATTCAGTTACCTCACTAAGGATTATGTCCTCCAGATTCATCCATTTGCCCAAGAATTTCATAAATTCATTTTTTTAAATAGCAGAATAGTAATCCATTGTGTAAATGTGCCACACTTTCTGTATCCATTCCTCTGTTGAGGGACATCTGGGTTCTTTCCAGCTTCTGGCTATTATAAATAAGTCTGCTATAAACATAGTGGAACATGTGTCCTTTTTACCAGTTGGAACATCTTCTGGGTATATGCCCAGGAGAGGATATTGCTGGATCCTCTGGTAGTACTAAGTCCAATTTTCTGCGAAAACGCCAACTGACTTCCAGAGTGGTTATACAAGCTTGCATTCCCACCAGCAATGGAGCAGTGTTCCTCTTTCTCCACATCCTTGCCAGCATCTGCTGTCACCTGAATTTTTGATCTTAGCCATTCTGACTGGTGTGAGGTGGAATCTCAGTGTTGTTTTGATTTGCATTTCCCTGATGATTAAGGATGTTGAACATTTTTTCAGATGTTTGCAAGCCATTCGGAATTCCTCAGTTGAGAATTCTTTGTTCAGCTCTGTACCCCATTTTAATGGAGTTATTTGTTTTTCTAGAGTCCAGCTTCTTTAGCCCTTTGTAGATGTTGGATATTAGTCCCCTATCAGATTTAGGATTGGTAAAAATCCTTTCCCAATCTGTTGGTGGCCCTTTTGTCTTGCTGACTGTGTCCTTTGCCTTACAGAAGCTTTGCAATTTTGTAAGTTCTCATTTGTCAATTCTTGATCTTACGGCAAAGGCCATTGCTGTTATGTTTAGGAATTTTTTCCTTGTGCCCATATCTTGGAGGGTTTTCCCCACTTTCTCCTCTATAAATTTCAGTGTCACTGGTTTTATGTGGAGGTCTTTGATCCACTTAGACTTAAGCTTCCTACAAGGAGAGAAGAATGGATCAATTTGAATTCTTGTACATGATAACAGCCAGTTGTGCCAGCACCATTTGTTGAAAATGCTGTTCTTTTTCCACTGCATGGTTTTAGCTCCCTTGTCAAAGATCAAGTGACCATAGGTGTGTGGGTTCATTTCTGAGTCTTCAATTCTATTCCATTGATCTATCTGTCTGTTGCTGTACCACTACCAAGCAGTTTTTATCACAATTGCTCTTTAGTACAGCGTAATGTCAGGTATGGTGATTCCCCTAGAGGTTCTTTTATTGTTGTGAATAGTTTTTGCTATTCTAGTTTTTTTTATTATTTCAGGTGAATTTGCAAATTGCCCTTTCTATCTCAGTAAAGAATTGAGTTGGAATTTTGATGGGGATTGCGTTGAATCTGTAAATTGCTTTCAGCAGGATAGCCATTTTGACTATATTAATCCTGCCAATACATGAACATGGGAGATCTTTCCATCTTCTGAGATCTTCAATTTCTTTCTTCAGAGACCTGAAGTTCTTGTCATACAGATCTTTCACTTCCTTAGTTAGAGTTACACCAAGGTATTTTATAGTATTTGTGACTATTGTGAAGGGTGTTGTTTCCCTAATTTCTTTCTCATCCTGTTTATCCTTTGTGTAGAGAAAGGCCATTGATTTGTTTGAGTTAATTTTATATCCAGCTACTGCACTGAAGCTGATTATCAGGTTTAGGAGTTCTCTGGTCGAATTTTTGGGGTTCTGAATATATACTATCATATCATCTGCAAACAGTGATATTTTAAATTCTTCCTTTCCAATTTGAATCCCCTTGATCTCCTTTTGTTGTCGAATTGCTCTGGCTAAGACTTTAAGTACTACATTTAATAGGTAGGGAGAAAGTGGGCAGCCTTGTCTAGTCCCTGATTTTAATGGGATTGCTTCCAGCTTCTCTCCATTCACTTTGATGTTGGCTACTGGTTTGCTGTATATTGCTTTTGTTTTTGCTGTATATTGCAAGGTATGGGCCTTGAATTCCTGATTTTTCCAAGATTTTTATCATGAAAGGGTGTTGGATTTTGTCAAATGCTTTCTCAGCATCTAACGAAATGACCATGTGGTTTTTGTATTTGAGTTTGTTTATATAGTGGATTATGTTGATGGATTTCTGTATATTAAACCATCCCTGCATTCCTGGGATGAAGCTTACTTGCTCATGATGGATGATCATTTTGATGTGTTCTTGAATGCGGTTTGCGAGGATTTTATTGAGTATTTTTCATCGATATTCATGAAGGAAATTGGTCTGAAGTTCTCTTTCTTTGTTGGATCTTTGTGTGGTTTACGTATCAGAGTAATTGTGGCTTCATAGAATGAATTGGGTAGAGTACCTTCTGTCTCTATTTTGTGGAATAGTTTGAGGAGAGTTGGAATTAGGTCTTCTTGGAAGGTCTGATAGAACTCTACACTAAACCCATCTGTTCCGGGTTTTTTGTTGTTGTTGTTGTTGTTGTTGTTGTTGTTGTAAAACTATTGATGACTGCTTCTATTTCTTTAGGGGAAATGGAACTGTTTAGATCGTTAATCTGATCCTGGCTTCACTTTGGTACCTGGTATCTGTCTAGGAAATTGTCCATTTCCTCCAGGTTTTCTAGCTTTGTTGAGTATAGCCTTTTGTAGTAGGATCTGATGATGTTTTGGATTTCCTCAGGTTCCGTTGTTATATCTCCTTTTTCATTTCTGATTTTGTTAATTAAGATACTGTCCCTGTGCCCTCTAGTGAGTCTAGCTAAGTGTTTATCTATCTTGTTGATTTTCTCAAAGAACCAGCTCCTGGTTTGGTTAATTCTTTGAATAGTTCTTTTTGTTTCTACTTGGTTGATTTCGGCCCTGAGTTTGATTATTTCCCACTGTCTACTCCTCTTGTGTGAATTTGCTTCCTTTCATTCTAGAGCTTCTAGGTGTGCTGTCAGGCTGCTACTGTATGCTTTCTCGAGTTTCTTTTTGGAGGCACTCAGAGCAATGAGTTTTCCACTTAGGACTGCCTTCATTGTGTCCCATAAGTTTGGGTACATTTTGGCTTCATTTTCATTAACCTCTAGAAAGTCTTTAATTTCTTTCTTTATTTCATCCTTGACTAAGGAATCATTGAGTAGAGTGTTGTTCAGTTTCCTTGAGAATGTTCACTTTCTATTATTTATGTTGTTATTGAAGATCAGCCTTAGTGCATTGTGGTCAGATAGGATGCATGAGATAATTTCAATATTTTTGTATCTGTGGAGGCTTGTTTTGTGACCTATTATATGGTCAATTTTGGAAGAGGTACCATGTGGCGCTGAGAAGAAGGTATATCCTTTTGTTTTAGGATAAAATGTTCTGTAAATATCAGTTAAATCCATTTGTTTCATGACTTCTGTTAGTGTCCATGTGTCTCTGTTTAGTTTCTGTTTCCAGGAGTTGTCCATTGGTGTGAGTAGGGAGTAGATGGCAGGAAATAATCAAACTCAGGGCTGAAATCAACCAAGTAGAAAGAAAAAGAACTATTCAAAGAATCAACCACTATTATTGTGTGCTTTGAGCTTTACTGCAGTTTCTTTAATGAATGTGGCTGCCTTTTTTTTTTAGAGCATAGATATTCAGAATTAAATGTTCATCTTGGTTGATTTTTCCTTTGATGAGTATGAAGTGCCGACCCTTGTCTTTTTTTATAACTTGGGGTTGAAAGTCAATTTTATCCAATATTAGAATGGCTACTCCAGCTTTTTCTTCAGACCATTTGCTTGGAAAACTGTTTTCCAGCCTTTCAACCTAAGGTAGTGTCTGTCTTTTTCCCTAAAGGTGCATTTCCTGTAAGCAGCAAAATGTTGGGTCCTGTTTGTGTAGCCAGTCTATTAGTCTATGTCTTTTTATTGGGGAATTGAGTCCATTGATGTTAAGAGAAATTAAAGAAAAGTAGTTGTTGCTTCCTGTTATTTTTGTTGTTAAGGTTGGGATTCTGTTCTTGGGGCTGTCTTCTTTTAGGATTGTTGAAGGATTATTATTTAGGTTTTCTAGGGTGTAGTTTCTGTCCTTGTTTTGGGGGTTTCCCTTTATTATCCTTTGAAGGGCTGGATTCGTGGAAAGATATTCTGTGAAATTGGTTTTATCATCGAATACTTTGATTTTCTTTAGGTATTTTGATTTCTCCATCTATGTTAATTGAGAATTTTGCTGGCTATAGTAATCTGGGTTGACATTTGTGTTCTCTTAGGGTCTGTATAACATCTGTCCAGGATTTTCTGGCTTTCATAGTCTCAGGTGAGAAATCTGGTGTGATTCTAATAGGCCTGCCTTTATATGTTACTTCACCTTTTTACCTTACTGCTGTTAATATTCTGTCTTTATTTAGTGCATTTGTTGTTTTGATAATTATGTGTTGGGAGGAATTTCTTTTCTGGTTAAGTGTATTTGGAGTTCTGTAGGCTTCTTGTATGTTCATGGGCATCTCTTTCTTTAGGTTTGGGAAGTTTTCTTCTATTATTTTGTTGAAGATATTTGCTGGCCCTTTAATTTGAAAATCTTCTTTTTCATCTACTCCTATTATCCGTAGGTTTGGTCTTCTCATTGTGTCCTGGATTTCCTGGGTGTTTTGAGTTAGGATCTTTATACATTTTGCATTTTCTTTGAATGTTGTGCCCATATTCTCTATGGAATCTTCTGCACCTGAGATTCTCTCTTCAATCTCTTGTATTCTGTTGCTGACTCTCACATCTATGGTTCCTGATTTGTTTCCTAGTGTTTCTATCTCCAAAGTTGTCTCACTTTGGGTTTTCTTTATTATTTCTATTTCCCTTTTTAGGTCCTGGATGGTTTTGTTCAATTCCATTACCTGTTTGGTTGTGTTTTCCTGTAGTTCTTTAAAGGATTTTTGTGTTTCCTCTTTAAGGACTTTTACCTCTTTAGCAGTGTTCTCCTGCATTTCTTTAAGTGAGTTATTCATGTCCTTCTGAATGTCCTTCTGAATGTCCTCTACCAGCACCATGAGATAGGATTTTAAATCCGAGTCTTGCTTTTCAGGTGTGTTGGGGTATCCAGGACTGGCTGAAGTGGGAGTGCTAGGTTCTGATGAAGGTGAGTGGTCTTGGTTTCTGTGGTTAAGATTCTTACGTTTGCCTTTTGCCATCTGGTAATCTCTGGAGTTGGTTGTTATACTTGTCTCTGGTTGGAACTTGTTCCTCCTGTGATTCTGTTGGCCTCTGTTGGCAGACCAGGGAGCCCAGCTCTCTCCTGAATCTCAGTGGTCAGAGTAGTCTCTGCAGGGATGCTCTCCTCTTGCAGGGACGGTGTATAGAATTTTGGTGTTCAGACCTGCCTCTTAGGTAAAGTTGAAGACCCTACATAGGGTCTGTCCTAGGCGATGTGTTGCCTCTGCGGTCTGAACACTCCCCTGCACAGACTGGTCTCTGTGGAACCCTTTGTAGTCTGTGAGCTGATCTGAACAGACTGATCTCTGAGAGACCTGGCACCCAAGATGCCTCCCCCACAAGTTCCGGCAGGGAAAGCCCTCCCAGGTGGAGAACTCTCTTCAGGCGGGGAGGGTGTCCAGATGTCTAGAGCCCAAACCTGGGTCTGTTACAAAAGGTGCACTGCTCAGCCTTTTGCTCACTCACCCTTTGTGGTCCATGAACTGACCTGTTCAGAACAGTCTTTGAGCGACCTGGCACCCAAGATGGCTCTCTCAGCTCTCATCTTCTTCTTGGCATAGAATTACATCTGGTATCCAGTATCTCCATGGGAGAAAATAGCAGACAGGCTGGGAGCAGAGCTGGCAGTATTTAGCAGGACATACAAAAATCTTTGTAGAGTTGGTGACGAACTGTGAGATATAGTGAATGAAGAACTGACTTCCTGTACACAGCTAGAGTTAATACTTGAGTCAGGATCATTGTCCCTGTCTAAAGGAAGCCAAAGTAGCCATGTCAATGTTTCATAATATTTTCAAATAATCCTGGTGTTACTTCACTGCAGTAAATTCCTGTCCTAATTCTGTAAGCTTGCCTTCAGGACCCAGCCCAGCCTATCTGTACCATATATAAGCTTCAGCCTAGAGCGCCGAACACACTATTCTGTTTAGCTCTGCACTGTGTCTCTCCACATCCCATTCTCATCTCCAGGACCCATGTCTACCAAAACCGCCATCAGGAGTCAAACCAGCCACCATGGCTTCAGTACCAGCTCAGCCAGAGTGCCTGGGATCAACCACTCTGGCTTCAGCAGTGTGTCCATGTGCCGCTCCTGGGGCAGCAAAGGCTCTGGTGCAGTGTGTGGAGGAGCTGGTTTTGGCAGCAGGAGCCTCTATGGTATAGGGAGCTCCAAGAGGATCTCCATCGGAGGGGGCAGCTGTGGCATTGGAGGAGGCTATGGCAGCCGATTTGGAGGAGGCTTCGGCATTGGAGGAGGAGCTGGGGGTAGCTTTGGCTTTGGTAATGGAGCTGGCTTTGGTGGTGGCTATGGAAGAGCTGGCTTCCCGGTGTGCCCACCTGGAGGCATCCAAGAGGTCACCATCAACCAGAGCCTCCTCACCCCCCTGAAGCTGCAAATTGACCCCACCATCCAGCGGGTGAGAACTGAGGAGAGGGAGCAGATCAAGACCCTCAACAACAAGTTTGCCTCCTTTATTGACAAGGTGAGACATGGTCCTTCCTAGAGCAGCCTGTGCGTCTGCAGTGAATGCTGAGCAGAGGCGGAGAGAAGTTTCAGACTTGGCTCAGATGTTGCCTTTATTTCTAGTTAATCCTTTATCTTGGTTTGTGTTCCTCTTCAGTTAGACTGGCATCTGGAGATCAAGGTCAGCCTTCTGCTCCTCCAGAGGTTGCCTCATAAGGGTGTCTGATCCCAGTGGACTGAGATGACCTAAATAACTCACACAACAGATTACTGTAGTGAGATTAAAGTCTATATCTATAAATAATGCAGCTGGGAGAAATGCCCTCCTTACTAAGCTGCAGCACCCTTCAGTAACACACTGCTAGGCTGCCAGTGCCCTAAATGAGTGCTCCGCCTTCCTTACAGAGGTGGTGTTGGTGCTTCTCTAGGGTGTCCCTCTCAGACCCAGGGCCAGGTTCTACCTACACTGAATGAGTTTAGTCCAACAGCCTGAGACGGCACCCACACTAGTGAAGGAATCATAGAAGGATAAAACCCGAACTTCTCCCCCTCATGCTCGGCCCCTCCAGGTGCAGTTCCTGGAGCAGCAGAACAAGGTTCTGGACATCAAGTGGACCCTGCTGCAGGAGCAGGGCACCAAGATCCAGAAGCATGGCTTGGAGTATATTTTTGAGCAGTACATCAGCAACCTCCGCAAACAGCTGGACTTCATCATGGGAGAGACGGGTTGCCTGGACTCAGAGCTGAGGAACAAGCAGGACACCCTTGAGGACTACAAACGCAAGTGAGTGACAAAGAAGAAAGAATCCCGTCTCCGGACTTTATAAAAATGGAAGCCAAATCAAGACAAGGGCTCCATGATTTAAGAAACCTTGGACAGAGATGAAAATGACAGCTTATTGTCAAAGAGCAAAAGCCTGGGACCAAGGAGGGCCTGGGGTTATAGGACATTAAAGAATAGAAAAGGAATGAATCAGTTAATAAAAAATGTCACATTTAGCCATGTTTGATTATGTAATATTCATAGAATATGGGGGCAGAGTCACAGGCTGCTATTGATGGCATCATCTCTTTGGCTCTAATGTTGTACACCTCTCCTCTCATAGATATGAAGATGAAATCAACCAACGTACAAAAGCAGAGAATGATTTTGTGATCCTGAAGAAGGTGAGCTGACTATTCATGGAAATGGGTTTCTCTGCTGAATGGCATAAATGGCCTTGCCTGTCCAGTCCATTCCAGAGAAATGGTGCTGGTGGAGACAGAGGTGAATGGTCTGGGCTAGAGAGTTAACCTGACTCCCTGTTGTTCATGGTTTTCTCAGGATGTAGATGCTGCGTACATGACCAAGACTGAACTGCAAGCCAAGGCAGACAGTCTGGCAGATGAGATCCACTTCATGAGAATTATTTATGAGGCAGTAAGTTCACCAATGCTACTCTTCTCTCTCTGTCTCCTTCTCACTCCCTTTATATTGTCCCGTGCAAAGTGTTGGGAACCTCGGTGATCTACACAGACAGCGATATCTGTGGCAATTTGTTCTGCAGGAACTGTCTCAGGTACAAACTGATGTCTCAGACACATCTGTGGTCCTCTCCATGGACAACAACCGTAGCCTGGACCTGGATAGCATCATTGCCGAGGTCAAGGCCAAGTATGAGGACATAGCTCAGAGAAGTCGGGCAGAAGCTGAGCTTTTGTATCAGACTAAAGTGAGTGTTGGGGTGCAGGGTAATAAGGATGCTTGGGAACCACTCTAAACTCCATGAGTTCAGAAATGGAGACCCCTTAAAAAGAAGCTGGGGTGTTCTCACAGCAAATGTATTATATCCTTGAGTTATGGAAGGATGTTTTATTCTAAGAGAAAAAAGATCCCAGAGGTAGATGCAAAGTTCACATAAATGGGGTCCATGGCTCTGTTTGCGTCTACTCTGAATATGGACCTTTGGGATACACTAGAAAACAATTTCACTTCTTGAGGGAACAATGGAGTCTGTGGTATCCTAAAGCTTGTCTTGCAAAAAAGCCAACACATCCATGAAAGTGTGTGACACTTAGAGGTGGATTTGCTTCTACATGTAACAACTCACATAAATGTTCTCTCTTTGATTGACTTAGTATGAGGAGTTGCAGGTTACAGCTGGCAGACATGGGGACGACCTGCGCAACACCAAGCAGGAGATTGCTGAGATCAACCACACAATCAAGAGGCTGAGATCTGAGATCGACCACGTTAAGAAGCAGGTGGGCTAGACAGAGGAATGCATGGGTTGCTGGCCTTTGTTTCCTGTCCTCTAACTCTTGCTCACCTGAAACCATGGTCTGGGGCTCAGCCTCTGCAGAGATGCACACTCCAAGATTGTTTTTGTTGCTCTCTCTGCCCAGTGTGCCAAACTGCAAGCCGATATTGCTGATGCTGAGCGACGTGGGGAGATGGCCCAGAACGATGCCAGGGACAAGCTGGAAGGGCTGGAGCGTGCCCTGAAGAATGCCAAAGAGAACATGGCCAGGCTGATGAACAACTACCAGGATATCATGAATATCAACCTAGCCCTTGATATGGAAATTGCCACCTATGGGGCTCTTCTGGAAGAAGAGGAGGACAGGTGGGTAACTACATCCTCCAACCCCTGAGGACAAGCTCCATGGTGCCAGCACTGAGCACAGATGAGGGAGCAGTGGCTGTGCCCACAATGGTTCATTCAAAAACTCCTTGCTGTGCTGGAGAGATGGCTCAGTGTTTAGTTCTTCTGGAGTTACTTACTTCAATTCCAGCAACAATAAGATGGCTCTCTACCATCTGTACTGGGATCCAGTTCCCTCTTCTTGTGTGTCTGAACACAGGTACGCTGAACTCAAATACATAGAATAAGTAAAGGAGTATTAAAAAAAGATTTCTTTCCAGAAGATTCTGAACCTTCAACAGATTGAGGGTTCCCATTGGGACTGAGGTGATGGCTGCCTAGCTCTCACCTGCTGCTTTCCTCTCTTAGGTTCAATGGTGAAGGCATTGGACCAGTCAACATCTGTAAGTACTCTGCTTGTCTGAATCCCCTACTCCTGCCCTTGTGACTGGTCAGCTGGTCACAGTGTGCTCACCATGTCTGTGGTGTCCTTTTCCTCCTTCACAGCTGTGAAGCAGCAGTCCACTGTGTCCAGAGGGTATGGCAGTGCAGGTGGTACTGGCAGCAGTTTAGGCCAGGGTGGAGGCAGCAGCCATTCATATGCCAGTAGCCATGGTCCTGAAGGTGGCTTCAGTTCTGGCAGTGGCAGAGTCATCAGAAGTGGCCTCAGCTCCTCTGGTGGAAATCCTTCCACCATCAAATACACCACTGCCTCCTACAGCAGGAAGAGCTACAGGCACTGAAGTCCCAACCACCAGAGCATGTGGTGGACCCCAAATCTCCTGCCTGTAATGCCCTGTGTACAGGGGCATCTCCTCCCTGGATCTCCTCCTTTTCTGTCTGCTTGGGTGTGAGGAGGCTGTGTCCTCTTGCTCCTCTTCTTGTCTGTTTGGGATCCCACTGCTCACCTTTTGAGTCATCCTCTGAGCTCTTATCACGATTTACACACTTTTGGTGCTTCATGCTGTATTTGGGTTTCCAGGCTCCTGCCTCCCTTCCTCTATCTCTAGGGTGCCTGTGACAGGGTGTCTCTATCTTCTTCATTCTGGAAATCATTGTCTGGTTCTTACTTATGCAATGCACACCCCCTTTGAGTTTCCTGTGGCCTGAGAAACCCCATCTTTCAACACCGTAAACCTCCCTGTACAGTCATTGGTCCTGTGATGTCTTTGCTCATGAGTTGCTGCCTCTGCTCTTTACTCCCTCATAATTCCTAAATAAAGAAGGTATATAAATAACAACTTTCACATGTATATTTTTTGATTGTTTGATATAGGATGTCCATGGCCTTGCTAGGCAAGGTCCTTTTTAGAGTATTATTAATTCTCCCTCTCACAGCTGTTTGTCTTTATTTGTTAGTCTACCATAGTTTAAATTTAATTTCCCATTTAATTATGCTTCCTTCTCATACCTTTAGCCACCCACCATGTATTTTCAAAGAATTTTTGTTTACATGTTGCACACCAGAAGTTTTGTTTTCTTCCTGTCTGTCCTGTCCTGGTTTAACTCATAAGTGAGCAGGGCAACCTTAGCTTGAGTGTGAGGTCGATTACTTGATTTCTTCCTGACACTTCTTCAGCCCCATTGTCCCCTCACATAACACCCAGCATCCTAATCTCCAAGTACACAAATCAATTGATGTTTTCCTGGTTTTGTTGCTGTTTCTTTATCTTTCTGCATAATTTTTTGTTGGTTACAACGTTTGCTGCTGTTCAAATAACACTGGAAGCTTGCCACTTGGATTCTCTTCACTCTCTGCCCAGAACTCCTCACCAGGGAGAAAAATAATGACTTATGTCTAAAACCTAAGCCTTCTCTTGACACATGTGCATATATGAGACAACAGAAAGGACAATAACTGACACGGAAAATAGAATATAGAAAACACCACAACAGGATCATTTATAAAACGATTCAAATAAAATTTAATTCATATAGCATGTGCATATTACAAATGTAATAAATGAATACCAAAAGAGGACCAAATGGATGATTTGGTGGCATAAACATTAGTTGCACAAGGTTGGTGGTGTCCCACACGTAATTCCAACCCTATGGAAGTAGAAATAGTGCTACCAGTGGCAAGCTGGCAAAAGAAAGTAGCTCAAGTTTTCAGTTCTGGGCTCAGAGACAGAACCTGGCTCAATAAGTAAAGTGGAGAATGATTGAAGAAGCAGAAACCTTGAGTGTTCACACACATGAATACCAACTCACACATAAATGTACATATACACCTGTGCAAATACCATGGATGCACACAAGCATCTAAATATTTCTTTTTAACATTTGGTGTCTCCTATGAGCATAGAATGTGTTTTAACCAAAACTACTTTTAATTTCTCTCCCTCCTATTCCTCCTGTATCCTCCTCTATCCCAGCTTTTTGTATTATCTGCACCCCCCCCCAACGATTGTGCTTTGTGTTGTGTGTAAATGAATGAGTTCAAGACAATCTACTGGAGCATGGCCTATGAAGCCACATGACTGGATCCCTCTATACCTATAATTCTTCAGCAATTGTTCAAGGCCAACAAGCGAATAACTCACTGTGTTTGGGAACAAGCAAAACAAATAATCTAAGTATCACCAGTTCATTTTCAGAGTCCAATTCATCATAGGGGGAAACAAATTTAATGTCTCGGGTCCCAGGGTATATGGGGAGTTTCCTACAGCTGAATAGCTTCTGTTATAAAGAGTCATCAGAGTCCATCCATCTCAAGGACAACTCCTCCATCTTGCTGGCAGGGTCAAACACATTCATGATCTCATGCCTGGGAACAGATTCTTATCCCACTTCTCCAAATGTTTTCATAATTGTCTGTTATTTAAACCAAGGTGTACAAGTTTGTAAATGAGGTGGACATTTTCCAGGGCTCCTCAACTTTGTCCCAAGTTCTTTTTTTTTTTTCACTTTTTTTTCAACTTTTATTAGATATTTTCTTCATTTACATTTCAAGTGTTATCCAGAAAGTTCCCTATATTCTCCCCCCTCCCGGCCCTGCTCCCCTACCCACCCTCTCCCACCCCTTGGCCCCTGCGTTCCCCTGTATTGTTGTCCCAAGTTCTTAAAGCTGCTAAGCAACATTGTCCTATAGTAGAGTTATCCAATTCATTCTGTGTGGGGCCAGAGTGCCATGGGACTGGAAGTAGACAGTCCAGAGTAGAGTGTGTTTGAGTTTTATCCAATCTGGAGATTGTCATGAGTAGAACAACTCGCCCCTCCCTCTCTATTGAGCCTGCATGTCCTGGTGAAGGTAGTGTTGTATTCCCCACACCTCTGACTCACCCAACGAGGTCACCTAGCAGGTAGCTAGATCAAACTTCATTTCCCCTTATAAGGTTATGTCCAGAAGCACCTAGAATTTCTCCTCTGCAAGAGGGAAGCTGCACTACATTGTAGGCAGCAGATGTATGGCAGCAATGACAGCTTCTGACCCAGGTGCCATTTCTATAACATATCCACATCCAGCTGAAGTTTGAGTTTTTATTAAACAATTCATTCCTTTTCAGTCTCATACTTTCCTATCTTCCTTTTGCCAATGATTTTCTGTTTTAATCTCAGTGACCAAGCTTTCTTAATACAGAGAGTTCATTCATGTATACATTTGAGCTTCCATTTTTATAGTTTAAGAAACTGGATTCTTCCCTCTTTGAAAATTACTTGCCCTTGTAGTCCCTCACCATCTTCTTTTTGCTCCTCAGCTCAGAGTCCAGGGGATCCTTTTGGTCAAGGATGCTACCAAGGTCTCTCAAAAGGTAGTCATTATAATAGGCAAACAAAGGCTCCAGTTCCCGACTTATGAAGCCAATGCCCAGTTCCTGCAAAAGAGCCTACTTAGAACCTTGTTCTGATGCTCCAGGAACTGTACCTGACAGAGCCAAATGTGAGGGGAAGAAGTTTGAGTTTCATCCTCCTACGATCCATAGACTAGTTTGCTTCCCCTCTCAGGCTCTCTGCCTACACCCATTCTGTGTTGCACCTGGTCCTGGATCTTAGAGGGACAATCCAGAGAGAAGCTCCCAAACTCACCCCTCTACAGAATGCAAAGCACTCATTCAGAGCACTGGCAGCCTGGCAGTAGTTCATTAGCGTGTGGTTCAGTTTATTAAGTCTGGCATGGCTCTCAACCGATATATATATATGATATCATAGATACATAGATACACACACACATATATGTATTTTCATCTCAGTACAATTGTACAATTGACTGTTGTGTGAGTCCTCAGGTCATCTCAGTCTACTGGGCTCACACCCTTATGGGTCAACCTCTGCAGGAGACAATTCTGACCCTGATATCCAGATGCTGACCTAACTAAAGAGGAACACAAACCAGGACTAAGAATCAACTGGAAACAAAGGCAGTATCTGAGTCAAGCCTGAAGCCTCTTCCTCCACCTCTGTCTTTGCCATTCACTCTAGACACACAGGCTGCTCTAGGAAGGACCATGTCTCACTTTGTTGATGAATTAGGCAAACTTGTTGTTGAGAGTCTTAATCTGCTCTCTTTCCTCAGTCCTGACCTACAGGATGGTGGGGTCGATTTACAGATTCAGAGGGGTGAGGAGACTCAGGTTGATGGTGACCTCTTGGATGCCTCCAGAGGGGCATATGGGTAATCCAGCTCCCCCATAGCCACCACCAAAGCCAGCTCCATCAGCAAAGTCAGCTCCAGCACCAAAGCTAAAACCATTACCATCTCCTCCTCCAAAGATGAAGCCTCCTCTGAATTGACTGCTATAGTCTCCTCCAATCCTAAAGCTGCCCTGTCCCATGGAGATCTTCTTAGAACTCCCGCACCATAAAGGCTCCTGCTGCCAAAGCCAGATCCTCCACAAATGGCTTGGGAACCTCTCCAGCCCAAGGAATGGCACATGGGCACACTGCTAAAGACAGACCAGTTTAACCCAGGCACTCTGGCTGAGCTGGTACTGTAGCCATGGTGGCTGGTTCGACTCCTGATGGTAGTTTTGGTACACATGGTTCTTGGAGATGAGAAGTCTGGGAAGTGGAGAGCTAAACAGGAAGAGCTGAATAGATGATTGGTTGTGCTAGCTTATATATGGTACATCAGCTGGGTTGGGTCCTGAATGTGAGGTTGCTGAGTAGAACAGACAAGGCTTTACAAACAATGTGGTAATACCTAGATTCTTTGAAAGTGTTATGAAAGATTCAGGTTGAAGTTTGGGCTTCCTTTAGTCAGGGACAATGCTTCTGTGTCTCGTGTTGACCTGATCTGAGTGTGGTAATTCAGTTCATTATTCACTGTGTCTCAGACTTAATCATCAACTCCAAGAAAATGTATGTATTGGTTCACCTTACATGCATTGTTGAGCTCCATTTGTCATGATTCTGTAAAGAGAAATACACCAAAAACTTCTGGTGGTGTGCTGGTTGTTTCCTGACACTTCTGTGGTCTCAGACTGACTGGCAGAGTGATATCAGCTGATACAGAATTAAGTGGATTTTTGCTAAGACGGACTCATGTGCTGAGGGAAGACAAATGTTGAGGCAAGACCCGTGGAGGACACATGATGATTGGAGGGAGTATAACTAGGACTCACCAGACTGTGAGAGGGGTTTGCATAGTCAGCTTTGCAACAATTCTTAGTCTCTTCTCTTTGCTGATCTCTGCTTTGTTGAGAGAGGCTCAACAAAGAACTTCTGGCATCCCTGCTGGTCTTGGTTCCTCCTGTTGACTCACACTGATTCTGCTGAGGTCTAGTTATCTTTGCTAGGTCTCTCCAGCGCTATTTCCTGTGTGCTATGTCAACACTACTGTACTGGACTGCTGGTATATTTGTAAAATGTTTTTAAGTGGATTGAGTTGCTGCTGATGATTCCTGTGAGCTCAACTGATGATTTCCTCACAATGCAGATGGAATTTGAGCCATTTCTAAAACAGGTTCATTTTCCCCATATCCTTTTTTTTTATTAGATATTTTCTTCATTTGTATTTCAAATGTTATCCTCTTTCCTGGTTTTGCCTCCAAAAACCCGCTATCCCTTTCCCACTACCCTTGCTCACCAACCCACCCATTCCTACTTCCTAGCTCTGGCACCCCCTACACTGGGGCATAGAGCCTAACAGGACCAAGGGCCTCTCCTCCCATTGATGACTGACACGGTCATTCTCTGCTACATATGTAGCTGAAGCCATGGGTCCCTCCATGTGTACTCTTTGATTGGTGGTTTACTCCCTGGGAGCTCTGGGGCTACTGGTTCCACCTGGGAATCCATCCCATATACAATCACCGAACCCAGACATTATTATGGATGCCAACAAGTGCTTGCTGACAGGGCCCTGATATAGCTGTCTCCTGAGAGGCTCTACCAGTATCTGACAAATACAGAGGTGGATGCTCTCAGCCAACCTTTGGACTGAGCACAAGGTCCCCAATGGAGGAACTAGAGAAAGGATCCAAGGAGCTGAAGGGGTTTGCAGCCCCATAGGAGGAATAACAATTCCCCCATCCTAATAATCTTTCTTTTATACTACCTCTGGTGGGTGGTGGGCTACAAGGGAGGTTAAAGTGTTTAAGAACTATTATTAAAAGTAGAGTTGAGAAAAATCTAAGCCTACATACAGTGGCTTTGCAAAGAGGAAAGCAGGAGCAATTAAGTGGAAAAGCAGCAGCAGCAGCAGCAGCAGCATTAAGGACAGTTGATCTGGATTACTAGAAGAGGGGTCAGAGAGACAGCTCAGTGGTAAAGAGCATTGCCTGCTCTTCCAGAGGACCTGGGTTCAATTCCCAGTTCCCACAGAGCTCACAACCTTCTGCTAACTCCAGCTCTATGGGATCTGACTCACATTTCTGGCCTCCAAGAGAGCCAGGTTTGGAAGTAGTTTACATTATTCCGACAGATAAAAACCAATACATATTTTTAGCATATCATGAAAAAATTGTAGGAGAATTAAAAATTATATTGAAGTGTTTAAGATACATGACCTAAATAAAACAAGAATGAAATATATTTACAAAATTGTTTTTATTTTATTTATTTATTTATTTATTTATTTATTTATTTATTTATTTTCGAGACAGGGTTTCTCTGTGTAGCCTTGGCTGTCCTGGAACTCACTTTGTAGACCAGGCTGGCCTCGAACTCAGAAATCTGCCTGCCTTTGCCTCCCGAGTGCTAGGATTAAAGGCATGCACCACCACGCCTGGCATATTTACAAATTTTAATAATAGCATTTTAAAGTTACTAATGCTAACTGTTGTTACATTTATTTGCTTTTTTTTAAATGTATAGGAATATTTTCATGAAGGTAAGTATGATACCAGAGGTGTGTCTGATGACTTCAAAGATCAAAAGCAGAACTGAAATAATGGATATAGGTTCTGGGAACTGAACTCAAGTCTTCTGTGAGAGCAACCTTGGCTTTTCACCAGTGAGCCATCTTTGCAGTCCCTTAGAGATCGTTTTAAGGATGTGAGATATGGATGTGAGAATTTTAATATATAAGGCCATTTCTACATATGTGTAAAACACCCTAACTTATACTGAGATTTTCATGTTTTCTGAGATCTACTGAGTGAATTGAATGGAAAGAGGAAAGAAAAGGCTAGTTGTGAGCTGCTTGTCTTAAAACTGGTCACACAGGTGTGGGACAAATGTGTGGTTGACTTTTCTGTCTGTTGGAAATAGGCTCTAAAGGAAAACAAGTTATACTTCCTAAGCACGGATAGTCATTCTAATCACTGAAGGTCAGCAATGGTCTTCCTGTTGGCATAGGATGATAGTTGGTCTCCAGTATCTCCATGGGAGAGAAGAGCAGGCAGGCTGGGAGCAGAGCTGGCAGCATATTCAGCAGGACATGCAAAATCTTTGTAGAGTTGTTGACTAACTCTGAGATACAGTGAATGAAGAACTTACTGTATTCAGATCAAGTCAACACTAGAGCAGCAATGTGTCTCATTAAGGAAGCCAAAACTGCAATCTGAATATTTCATAACATTTTCAAATAATCTAGATGTGATATCACTGTTTGTAAAGCCCTGTCCTTTCCACTCTGCAAACTCACCATCAGGACCCATCCCAGCCCATCTATACAATATAAAAGCCACTGCCCAGAATGCAACTAACTCACTCATCTGTTCAGCTTTGCTCTGCCTCTCTCCACATTGGAGCCATCTCACTTCAAGGAACCATGTCTACCCAAACCACCATCAAGAGTCAAACCAGCCACTGTGGCTTCAGTGCCAGCTCAGCCGGAGTGCCTGGGCTCAACCGCTCTGGCTTCAGCTGTGTGTCTCTGTGCCAATCCTAGGGCATCAGTGGCCCTGGGCCCATGTGTAGAGTAGCTAGCTTTGGCAGCAGGAGCCTCTACAGTGAGGGAAGTTCTAAGATGATCTCCATTGGAAGAATCAGCTGTGGCAATAGGGGACTCTATGGTAGACATTATGGGGGAGACCTTGGCATTGGAAGAGGAGCCCATGGTTGCTTTGGCTTTGGTGCTGGAACTGGCTTTGGTGGTGGCTATGGGGGAGCTGGCTTCCTGGTGTGCCTACTTGGAGGTATCCAAGAAGTCACCATCAGTCAAAGCCTCCTCACCCCCCTGAACCTGCAAATCAACCCCACCATCCAGCAGGTCAGGACCAAGGAGAGGGAACAGATCAAGATCCTCAACAAGTTTGCCTCCTTCATTGACAAGGTGAGACATGGTCCTTCCTAGAGCAGCCCATGTATCTGCAGTGAATGCTCATCAGAGGCTGATGGAAGAGGCTTCAGGCTTTGCTCAGATATTGCCTTTGTATCTAGTTAATCCTCTGTCCTGGTTCTGTGTTCCTCTTCAGTTAGAATGGTGTCTGGAAATCAGCGTCAGAGTTCCTCTCCTCCAGAGATTATCCCATAAGGGTGTCTGATCTCAATGGACTGAGATGAGCTAAAGACTCACACAACAGAGGAATGTAATGAGATGAAAGTCTATATTTACACATAGTGATGTTGGGAACCTTACTAATACGCAGAACATTCTAGCAACACACTGCTAGGCTGCCCGTGCCCTGCAAGAGTGCTCTGCCCTTCTTAGAGAGGTGGTGTTGGTGCTTCACTCTAGAGTGTCCCTCTCAGACCCAGGACCAGGTTCTACCTACACTGAATGGGTTTAAGCAGACAGCCTGAGAGGGCACACACACTAGTGAGGGGGTCATAGAAGGATGAAATTCAGACTTCTTCCCCTTACACTTGGCCCCTCGAAGTTCCTGGAGCAGCAGAACAAGGTCCTGGACACCAAGTGGGCCCTGCTGCAGGAGCAGGGCACCAAGACTGTGAAGTCTGACATGGAGACTCTATTTGAGGATTAAATAAATGTCTTTTCAAGAAAGCTGGGCTTCACTGTTGCGGAGAAGGGTCACTTGGACTCAGAGCTGAGAAGTCAGCATGTACTGGAGGACTGCAGGGACAAGTGAGTTATTGTGAAGGAAGAATCCAGTTTCATAAACTGCATAAAAATGGGCACCCAAATGTAGATATGGACTCCGTGAATTAAGAAAGCTTGGTCACACTATTGCATATGCCAGCCAGATTTTGCTGACAGGACCCTGATATAGCTGTCTCTTGTGAGGCTATGACAGTACCTGGCAAATACAGAAGTAGATGCTCACAGTCATCTATTGGATGGAACACAGGGCCCTCTGTGAAGGAGCAAGAAAAAGTACCCAAGGAGCTTAAGGGGTCTGCAACCCTATAAGAGGAAAAACAATATGAACTAAACAGTACCCCCAGAGCTCGTGTCTCTAGTTGCCTATGTAGCAGAAGATGGCCTACTTGGCCATCAATGGAAAGAGAGGCCCTTGGTCTTGCGAAGATTATATGCCCCAGAACAGGGGAATGCCAGGGCCAGGAAGCACAAGTGGGTGGGTTGGGGAGCCGGGCGGGAGGAGTGAATAGGGGACTTTCAGACAGGAAACTAGGAAAGGGGATAGTATTTGAAATGTAAATGAAGAAAATGTTTAATAAAAAAAGAAAGAAAGCTTGGTCACAGAGATGAAAATGTCAACTTATTGTCAAAGAGCAAAAGCCCAGTACCAAGACAAGTTATGGGAAGTTAGGAGACAGAAAAGGAATGAATTGTTTAATAAAAGAATATCATCTTTTAGCCATTTATGAAAATGTTATATTTATAGAATATGGGAGCAGGGTCACAGGCTGACATTGATGCCATACTCCCACTGCCTACAATGTGGAATGTGCCTACCCTTCCTCTTGTAGGTATGAAGATGAAATCAACAAGTGCACAGCAGCAGAGAATGAATTCGAGACCCTGAAGAAGGTGAGCTGACTAGCCACAGGGATGGGTTTCTCTGCTGAAGGACAGAAATGGCCTTGTATATCTGGGTCATTCCAGAGAAATGGTGGCATGGAGACAGAGATGAGTGGTTTGGGTAAGATAGTTAACCTGATGCCATATTCTTAATGGTTTCATGATCAAGGTTGAACTTACAGCCAAGGTACACAGTCTAGTAGATGAGATCAACTTCTTGAGGACTTTCTTTGATGCCGTAAGCAGCTTTTATCCCATTTCTCCCTCTCTACCCTACCCATTCCCTTTATTTAATCCTATGCAACACCAAGCAGGAGATTGCTGAGATCAACCGCATGATCCAGAGGCTGAGATCTGAGATCGACCATGTTAAGAAGCAGGTGGGTTAGACAGAGAAATGCATGGGTTGCTGGCCTTTGTTTCCTGTCCTCTAACTCTTGCTCACTGGAGACCAAGATCTGGGGGCTTAGCCTCTCCAGAGCTCCACACTACCTGTTCGTTTTTGTTGCTCTCTCTTCCCAGCATGCCAACCTGAAGGAGGCCACTGCTGATGCTAAGCAGCATGAGGAGATGGCTCTCCAGGATGCTAGAAGTAAGCTGGAAGGGCTGGAGGATGCCCCACAGAAGGCCAAACAGGACAGGACCAGGCTGCAGAAGGAGTACCAGGAGCTCCTGAATGTCAAGATATCCCTTGATATTGAAATCACCACTTCCAGGAAGCTGCAGGAGGGGGAGGAGAGCGGGTGGTTATTCATACTCTGTCCCCTGAGGACACTTCCATTGAACCAGTCACTGAACGCAAGATGAGGGAGCACTAGCCATAGAATAACGGTCCCTTTAAGAAACTCCTCGACAGGGGATTATCTGTGAACCTTCACAAGATTGAGGTTTCCCATGGAGGCTGACCAAATGGCTTCCCAGTATTCACCTGCTGTTTTCCTCTCTTAGGTTACATGGTGAAGGCATTGGACCAGTCAACATCTGTAAGTACTCTGCTTGTCAGAATCCCCTACTCCTGCCCTTGTGACTGGCTAGCTGGTCACATTGTGCTCACCATGTCTGCGGTGTCCTCTTTCCTCCTTCACAGCTGTGGTGCAGTCCACTGGGTCCAGCGGCTATGGCAGTGCAGGTGGTGCCAGCAGAAGCCATGGCCTGGGTGGAGGCAGCAGCCATTCCTATGGCAGTAGCCATGGCCTTGGAGGTAGCTTCAGTGCTGGCAGAGGCATTGGGGGTGGCCTTGGCTCCTCTAGTGGCAGCTCTTCCACTATCAAATACACCACTACCTCCTCCAGCAGGAAGAGCAACAGGCACTGATATCCAGTTTTAATAGCTTTTCCCTGATCCCTGTTGCTTTGACTGCAGAATCCTGTGCTTAGAGCTGTGCTGGAGGACCAGCCCCAGCGGGTTATTATTTTTTTCTTTTTTGATGGTTCTTCTTGAGGCATCAGAGGGGGAAGAGCTTGCCCTGAGATTTCTAACTCTATGTAGTAGATAGTAATGCCTGATTTATTTCACTATCTCCCTTACAATATTAAAGGCAATTCTGAATGTCACTGAATAGGCAACATTCTTTCTGAATTCCAAGCCCAGGGTTGGCTCAAGGACCACCCGGGGCATTGATGAAGGCCAAGAAGCAAAGGTCGATCTTGCTTAGGTATTTGGAAAGTCATTGCTTGGAGGCACCCATAACAAAACAATACTGAAAGGAAGCACACAGATCCATTCGCAAGTACAAAATTGGAGCATATGTGCTATGGAATGCCACAGCGCCAGGAGGATGGGTTTCCTTTGAAACTCTTTGCCTCAGCACTGCTTCCAGGTTTTCAGGCCTGCCAAGTGAGTCGCTAGTGGAGTGGATATAGCAAGTGTCCATGTGTCTCTGTTTAGTTTCTGTTTCCAGGATCTGTCTATTGGTGAGAGTGGGGTTTTAAAGTCTCCCACTATTCTTGTGTGAGGTGCAATGTGTGCTTTGAGCTTTACTACAGTTTCTTTAACGAATGTGGCTGCCCTTGTGATCAGAGAATAGATATTCAGAATTGAGAGTTCATCTTGGTTGATTTTACCTTTGATGAGTATGAAGTGCTCCTCCTTGTCTTTTTTGATAACTTTTTGTTGGAAGTCAATTTTATCCGCTATTATAATGGCTACTCCAGCATGTTTCTTCAGACCATTTGCTTGGAAAATTGTTTTCCAGCCTTTCACTTTGAGGTAGCGTCTGTCTTTTTCCCTGAGGTGGGTTTCCTGTAAGCAGCAAAATGTTGGGTTCTGATTGTGTAGCCAGTCTATTAGTCTATATCTTTTTATTGGGGAATTGAGTCCATTGATGCTAAGAGAAATTAAAGAAAAGTAATTGTTGCTTCCTGTTATTTTTGTTGTTAAAGTTGGGAATCTGTTCTTGGGGCTGTCTTCTTTTAGGTTTGTTAAAGGATTACTTTCTTGCTTTTTCTAGGGTATAATTTCCATCCTTGGGTTGGTGTTTTCCCTTTATTATCCTTTGAAGGGCTGGATTCATGGAAAGATATTGTGTGAATTATTTGGTTTTATCATGGAATACCATGATATCTCCATCTATGGTAATTGAGAGTTTTGCTGGGTATAGTAGCCTGGGCTGGCATTTGTGTTCTCTTAGGGTCTGTATAACATCTGTCTAGGATCTTCTGGCTTTCATAGTCTCAGGTGAGAAGTCTGGTGTAATCTTAATAGGCCTGCCTTTATATGTTACTTGACCTTTTTCCCTTACTGCTTTTAATATTCTATCTTTATTTAGTGCATTTGTTGTTCTGATTATTATGTGTCTGGAAGAATTTCTTTTCTGGTCAAGTCTATTTGGAGTTCTGTAGGCTTCTTGTATTTCATAGGCATCTCTTTCTTTAGGTTTGGAAAGTTTTCTTCTATTATTTTGTTGAAGATATTTGCTGGCTCTTTAAGTTGAAAAATCTTCATTCTCATCTACTCCTATTATCCGTAGGTTTGGTCTTCTTATTGTGTCCTGGATTTTCTGGATGTTTTGAGTTAGGATCTTTTTGCATTTTGCATTTTCTTTGATTGTTGTGCCCATGTTCTCTATTGAATCTTCTGCACCTGAGATTCTCTCTTCCATCTCTTATATTCTGTTGCTGATGCTCACATCTATGGTTCCTGATTTCTTTATTTTTTTCAACTTTTATGAGATATTTTCTTTATTTACATTTCAAGTTTTATCCAGAAAGTTCCCTATACACTCCCCCATCCCGGCCCTGCTCCCCTACCCTTCTGCTCCCACTTCTTGGCCCTGGCGTTCCCCTGTATTGGGGCATATAAAGTCTGCATGACCAAGGGGCCTCTCTTCCCACTGATGGCCAACTAGGCCATCCCCTTCTATATATGCAGCTAGAGACATGAGCTCAGGGGGTACTAGTTAGTTCATGGTTATTCTTCCACCTAGAGGGTTGAAGACCCCTTCAGCTCCTTGGGTACTTTCTCTAGCTCCTTCTTCCTTGGGAACCCTGTGTTCCATCTAATATCTGACTGTGAGCTTCCACCTCCATGTTTGCCAGGCATTGGTATATTTTCC
>LR751428.1:41159-147362 GCA_902729485.2 Mus minutoides | reverse complement strand
TTTGCTGTCCCTTTAGTTTGATAGTCTTCCTTCTCATCTACTCCTATTATCCTTAAGTTTGGTCTTCTCATTGTGTCCTGGATTTCCTGGATATTTTGTGTTAGGATCTTTTTGCATTTAGCATTTTCTTTGATTGTCTTGTCTATGCTCCCTATAGAATCTTCTGTGCCTGAGATTCTCTCTTCTATCTCTTGTATTCCATTGCTGATGCTTATATCTATGGTTCCTGATTTTTTTCCTATGGTTTCTATCTCCAGGGTTATCTCCTTTTGGTTTTTCTTAATTGTTTCCACTTCCATTTTTAGGTCCTGGATGGTTTTGTTCCATTCCATCACCTGTTTGGTATTGTTTTCCTGTAACTCTCTAAGTATTTCCTCTTTAAATGCTTCTAGTTGTTTATCTGTGTTTTCCTGTACCTCTCTAAGTTTTTCCTCTTTAAATCCTTCTAGTTGTTTATCTGAGTTTTCCTGTATTTCCTTCTTATAGTCCTCCATCATCATCATGACCAGTGACTTTATATCCATGTCCTGCTTTTCTGGTGTGCTGTTGTATCTAGGACTTGATGTGGTGGGTGAATTTGGGTCTGGTGATGCCAAGTACCCTTGGATTCTGTTGCTTCTGTTCTTTCGCTTGCCTCCTGCCATCTCTGCCCGAGGAGACCTGGCGTTGGTGCAGACCAGAAAGGACCCGCTGTTCTGCCCTGGGCCTTTATCAATCTCCTGGCTGATGTCTCAAGTTCCACGAGATTGGGCTGGAACAGAGGCTGTGTTCCCCTGCTCACCTCAGGTCCCAAGATAGCTTGGGGAGTC
Source organism: Mus minutoides (assembly GCA_902729485.2). NCBI lineage: Eukaryota > Metazoa > Chordata > Mammalia > Rodentia > Muridae > Mus > Mus minutoides. The sequence continues at coordinate 146,553 of LR751428.1, read as the reverse complement.
CCAAAAGAGCCTAGGAGAGTGCACAGCACCTGTGGCCCGAGACCTGAGCTAGTGCTGGCCAGGCTGGACCAGACCGGAATGGAGGGGCTGTTCTGCCCTGGGCCACTATCAATCTCCTGGCTGGTGTCTCAGGTTCCACGAGATTGGGCTAGAACAGAGGCTTTGTCCCTCTGCTCACTTTGGTCCCCAGATAGCTTGGAGGGTCCTGAAGGAGCCTAAGAGAGTGCACAGCGCCTGAGGCCCGAGCCCTGAGCTCCTAATGTGATCTTAAAGTCCTGGGAGTTGCTGGGCTCAGAGGAAAGATGGCGGGGTGGAGGGCGCTCTGGTTGGGAGAGGCCCAGCCTCCGGTGGGGTGGAGTTCTCGGATCCTGCCCCTGCGGGTAACTGCTGACCCACTGCTCCCAACACCACCTCTGCACTGCACTCAAGCGTAACCCCGATGCGATCTTAAAGTCCTGGGGTGTGTGAAGCACAGGGCAGGCCCTAGCTGTGTCTGCTGGGCTCAGAGGAAAGATGGCGGGCCTGGGCTCAGAGGAAAATGGCGGGTCCTGATTTCTTTCCTAAGATTTCTATCTCCAAAGTTGTCTCACTTTAGGTTTTCTTTATTATTTCTACTTCCCTTTTTAGGTCCTGGATTGTTTTGTTCATTTCCATCACCTGTTTGGTTGAGTTTTCCTGTAGTTCTTTAAGGGATTTTTGTGTTTCCTCTTTAAGGACTTTTACCGCTTTAGCAGTGTTCACCTGTATTTCTTTAAGTAAGTTATTAAAGTCCTTCCTCATGTCCTCTATCAGCATCATGAGATATGATTTTTAAATATGAGTCTTGCTTTTCAGGTGTGTTTGGGTATCCATGACTGGCTGAGATGGGAGTACTGAGCTCTGATGAAGGTGAGTGGTCTTGGTTTCTATTATTAAGATTCTTACATTTGCCTTTCACCATCTGGTAATCTCTGGAGTTAGTTGTTATAGTTGTCTCTGGTTGGAGCTTGTTTGTCCTGTGATTCTGTTAGCCTCTGTCAGCAGTCCTGGGAGTCCAGCTCTCTCCTGAGTCTCAGTGGTCAGAGTAGTCTCTGCAAGCAAGCTCTCCTCTTGCAGGGAAGGTGCACAGAGGTCTGGTGTTCAGACCTGCCTCTTGGCTAAAAATGGAGGCCCGATACGGGGCCTGTCCCAGAAGATGTGTTGTCTCTGCTGCCTGCATGCTCACCTGCTCAGACTGGTCTCTGAGGAACCCAGGACCCAAATGGCTCCCTCAAAGCCCTCCCTGGCGGACACCTCTCTTCTGGTGGGGAAGGTGCCCAGAAGTCTGAAGCCTGATACTGGGTCTGTCCCAGAAGCTGTGTTGCTTCTGCCTGATCCAGAAGCTGTGTCGCTGCTGCAGTCCACACTCTCACCTGCGCAGACTGGTCCCTGAGGGACCTGGGACCCAAGATCAATCTTTTTCTAATAGAAGAATTGCCAGAAAATATGGTTTTTTTTATCATCTGTACATTTGATAGATGGCTAATATAAATAAACAATGATCTCAAGAAATTTATTATTAGGAGAACAAATAACCCGATTTTCAAATTACATATAGAGGCTATCCTCGTGTGTGCAAAGAAGCCAACCAGGCCACCAGCCTCACAGTGAGGGCAGGGGGAGGTGGGTACCACTATGATGGAAGAATATGTTATGGAGAGCTAGGAAAGATAAACAAACAGAGAAGGGTGTGCACTGTGGAGAGAGAAGGAACTGGTGACAGGACAGTAGTGAGAACCAGGCTGATGTGAGTGACTTATACTTACACTAATGGCCATATCTGTGTCCAAGGTCCTACCCCAGCTGGGTGTTGCATTTATAGTCTGTTTTCACTAGATACTATGTGGAAGTCCATTCTTCATGCTTCTGCTGGCTGTGAAGAACAAGGAGGGTACTTTTGCTGTGATATACATGACTGCAGGTGCATAGATAGTTGAGAAAAAGGGACATAGAAGGCTTCTGTGACAACCTCTACCTCTATCCCAAACCCCACCTTACCAAAAAGTAGCAGAATACCACTGAAGAGAACTCTTAACCTGTTTTTTTAAAAATGTGATAAGCAAACTGAAGATAGTTTTCCAGAATTGATGCCTTCTGGGGGTGGGTAGTGTCAGGACTTAGTTCTATTTAAGGGGCAGACAACTGATAACTAGTATCTAGATAACACAAATTGGACTTTTTAAAAATTTTAATTGTGGGAAGGTGTCACAAGTGTTGGGATGGACATGGAAGGACTTGGAAATGAATGTGATCAGGGTGCATGATGTGAAATTTCCAAATATTCAATGAAAATATCATGTTGAAAAAAAGAATATAAAAATGGGGCATACATCTAAAAAGAGGATCCTCAAAAGATGAAACTCAAACAGCTAAGAAATACTTAAAGTAATGTTTGGCGTTCTTGGTCATCAGAAAAATGCAAATCAAAACTACTTTGAGATTTCATCTTACAATTGTCAGAATGACTGAGAAAAGATGAGATAGTTGTAGAAGGACATGGGGAAACTGGAATGGAATAAACTAGTTGGGAAAAGAATGGAAGAGGCAAATGAGGGAGAAGAAGATACAGGGAGAAACACTTAAGTGTAAGAGCTATTTGTGGGGCAGCATGGAAAACCAACACTGTAGATATTTGCTAAAATACGTATATATAAAATGATTTATGTAAAAATCACCAAATAATGGAAGAGACAGAATCCCCGCTGGACATCTTGTCACCAAATGGACCATCCTGTGCCAGGATTGGGTGACATCTAATTGACTATGGTGTCTAAAGAATTCACTTAGGAACCCCTAAACAACCCAGTCAGTTGCTCTACACAAACTGATGGCAAGGCTCTATTGCTGAAGAAAACATCTACCCAAGTCATTGAACATGAAGAAATATAACTGGTGCCTATACAGAGATCCCTCACCCCTAAATGCTTGTATCTTTGGTACAGACAAGTACTCTGCTTGCTCCCAGGGGAGAAATGTTAACAGCACCAGCAACAAATCCTTTGATCTAACATGGTGTCTTGCCTAGAATATATGCTTGTTCAATATGGTGGCACAAAGCTGTAAGAGTAAAGAATATCTGATTTGATTTAAGGCTCACTTCACAAGATGCAGCCTATCACCAACACTACTTGAGTAACCAAGAACCTGAGACTAGATAGTCTAAGGGACCTAGGATAACACCAAATAGTAACTGTTCTACAAGAAGAACATAGTAACAAAATGACTACTAATGACTTTTTACTTCACCCAAAGTTCAGTGCCAGGCATAGTCATAGTTATCACTAGAGAAGCTGGTGGGATCAAATACAGAGACCTAAAAGTGAGATAATACATAGAAAGGGAGATATCTTGAAACTTCAGTGCAAAATAAAATGTCTCCATCACATCCTTCCCCTGGTGACTCAGGGAACCCTGAGTAAGAAAAGCAGAAGTGTTCTTTGTGCACACATTCTGGCTTCCAGCTTAGTGTTTATGGGATTCCTGAGTGTGTGAACAAGTGGGTTTCTCAAGCTACCACCTGTGCTTTTTTCTTGTGTTTTCTTTTCCTTCTGTTTGTTTATTTTGTCCTATTCTGATATGCTAATTTTGCTTTATCTTATTATGCTTTATTCTATTATTATCCCTTAGAAGCCTGTTTATTTTCTATTGAGAAACAGAAAGGGCATGGATCCAGATAAGAGGGGATGTGGGGAGAAACTTAGAGGAGCAGAAGGAGGAGAACCCATAATCAGGATATATTTTGTGAGATAAAGAATCTATTTTCAGTGAAAGAGAAAAATTCTTTGCACATATTATTATTCTATATAACTTATGATACCATTTCTGAGATAAGCCCCATGCCAGAATTTGCCTGGTCTGTAGCTTGACCCCTCAATGATTCCCTTAACATGGCCTTCACAGAGTTTTATACAAGGGAGCAAACTTTAACTCTTGAAAGCAAAAGTAATAATTTATGAGATCAGGATAACTCAGCACAGAGAGTAAGACAAGACAAAAGAATCTAGCAGATTACAGATAAAGGAAGCGACCTTGTTAAAATATAGGCTGACTGAGAAACTTTGGAGTGAGTTAGTAGGGTATATGAGCCTTAAGGGAAAAGAACTGTATTGGGATTACTGCACTTGACTTGACATGACTGGTTCCTGACATAACTAACAATTCTAGAAACACTTTATGCACAAAGTAGTGCTTTTATGAATGCAAAACACAGGTGTTCTTCTCTAAACGTAAAACTGCTCAAACATAAAGGTAAATAGAAACAAAGATATGAGAGAGGGCCGGGGAGGCATACATGTACACACACACACACACACACACACACACACACACGGAGTCAAACAGACAGAGATAAAGGAGATATGAACTGGCTCACATAAGTTTAGAAGTTGAATTTCATTGGTCCCAATGCAAAAACCAAACCAAAACAACAAGAGGAAACATATTTTGCTATCTTTCTCCTAGGTATAAAGCATAAGAAGCTGCAAATCACGGCCAACTGTCATGGGGCCAACACTAATCAGGATATGGCAAAGACCAATCACATGATACAAAGGCTGAGTTTTGAGATTAACAATGTTAAGAAGAAGGTATGTATGTGGGGTGGATGTAGTGACAATGTTAGAATTTTGTTTTTTTTACACACCAGGAATATTATAATATGTTGTTCTTTTTTATCACAGCTGTGGAATATGTGGTAGCTTAATATTGTCTGTAGCAGCTCATTATTGGTCTTATGCTCAAGCAGGGGAGTGATTTTACCAGTGGCAGAGTTTTTGCAGTTGTGTGACTTTTGCAATTCTGGAGACTTTCCAGAGAGTATAGAAGTGCTAGGGCCCTAAGAGTTGGGGTGGGTTGTTGGTTGTTAGTTGGTTGTTGTTGCCTGTTGTTGGTTGTGGTTTGTAAAGAAGTTGTGTGCAAAGAGGAAACAACAACAAGAAGAAATTAAATATCCTGATGGCAAAGTTCAAACTTGCCCCAAGGAATTTGTCATCCCCCTAGCCAGCAGGAAGTAGTCTAGTGATAACATTCCCCCTTTCAGTACTTGTTTTTCCCCTTTCCTTTCTATCCTTTTTTTCTCTCCTGCCAAATTTTATAGAGGTGAAAGAGTGAGAAAAAGAGAAGAATGAAAAGAAGCAAGACCCACAAAGTAGCAAATACTGGCTACAAGTGAATCTGATTTCAAATGCCACAAAGAAAATGACAAAAAACGAAGAGATGAATCTGTTTTCAAGATGCCAAAAAAAAATTATCGTGGCTGCTGCCATTGGGATATCTTGACTTTGCTTCCAGAGGGGAGTTTTAATTTTTTCCTTTTCTTCATCCTATATTCTGCTTCAAAAAATGCTTGGGAGAATGGCTGGGCAGTTGGAAAAATTATGGGTGAAAATGAAGGGGCCTGAGAAACAAAATATGGTTGAAATGGGAAAACAAAAGGGGTCGCTCTGGTGTCATGTAGGAAGCTGTTGTACAGTTAGCTGTGCAACTGGGAAAATTTCAGGTGGAAATGCTTGAGAGGAGAGGAACGCCAGTCAGGATAGTCATGTACCAGCAAAACCTATGAAAGCAGTAGGTCCAGGTATTTTCATTGTTTAAGTAAGCCAACATGGACAAATGAAATGGGATCAGTATTCTACAACTGCCTCTAAGAAACAAGCACAGAGGGAGCAATTTATAACCCATCCTATTCGAGCCAATGTCATTCTAACAACAAAGCTAGATATAGCTATTCAGAGAAAGGAAAACCACAAGCTAATCAATACCTCTCATAAATGTTATACAACAGGGATCAACAAGACAGTGCTGAAAAGAAAGCTGTGGCAAAGATAATTCTCCAGCATGACTAACCAGTTTCCATTCCAAATATATAAGGCCAGTTCAACATTCAAAAGCAAACACTACAATCCAGTATCTTAATGTGAAGAAGAAGAAGAAGAAGAAGAAGAAGAAGAAGAAGAAGAAGAAGAAGAAGAAGAAGAAGAAGAAGAAGGAGAAGGAGAAGGAGGAAAAGAAGAAGAAAGGAGGAGGGGAAGAAGGAAGGAAGGAAGAAAAGAAAGAAAGAAAGAAAGAAAGAAAGAAAGAAAGAAAGAAAGAAAGAAAGAAAGAAAGAAAGAAAAGCAGGAGAAGCCATACAATCATATCAGCAAGGAAGAAAGGGTATAGACCTCACATTCCAACACCCTTTCAAGGTAAAACAAGTAAAACTTTTAATTCATAAGGACTAGAAGGAACTGTGGGGATAATCTATTGTGTACTGTGTAGAAGCATCACCTGTCAATAAAAAGACCTATGGCCTATAGGAAAGGATAGACTCAAAGGGAGGGGCATCTGGCTCGGGGAGAGAAACTCTGGGATATAGTTAGGCACAGGAAGACTCCCTGCCCAGTCTTGGAGGAAGCTGTACTGAGGAGAGGCAACTACCTATGTGGCAGACATAGAATACTATAAGCAGGATAATATAAGTTGTGTGGTGGTTGGGGAACAAGCCAAAGTTATGACCTAGGCATTTATTAAATAATAATTAAATTATTATTAAATAATAAGCCTCTGATCATTATTTGGGAACAGGGGCACAGGTGGAAAAGCCCCTGGTTACAGATGATCTCCTCAGCCTAATGAAGAATATTCAACAAAACTCAAGACAGGTCCAAATGTGGTTAATAAGAACTTGTGGACTGCTCACCCATGAATAGGCTATCTATGTCATGCTCTCTCCCTCCAAGGCTCAGGGACCATGGCAGAGGAAGCAATAGGAAGGCACTCATGCCTGCACAAGGATTACTATACTGACCATGTCATTTTTCCAGAATCCCCTTCCTTCAATGATTCATAAGTGTGAGAAAGGGAGTGCCAGTTTTCTTTAAGAATGTGGCCCCTGATAGGTCAATCATGCTCCAACGGAGGGCCCGACACCTATGTGTACATGGGGAACACAAATTACATTTTGTTGGTGTAAGGTGAGAAAGATGAAGAGATGGCAGGTGGCTGAGGGTCGGGATCTGATAGGATGAAGATTCAGGGACAAATAGGATCAAAATACATTGTAAGCATGTATGAAATTCCCAATGAATTAATTTAAAACATTATTTCCCAGAGCCTCTTTCTTAGCCCATAGCTCATTGATTCTGCGGAGCTGTCTCTCTAACAAGCTCCAGGGATCAGGGATCCTCCTGTCTTGACTCAGCTCTAGATTTATAAGCTTGTATTGCAGGACCTGGCTCGTAAACAGATGCTGGGGATCAGACTGAAGCCCTCAAAGCTGTGCAGAAAGCTCTTGAGTGACTGAGTCGTCTCCCCAGAACCCCTTCCCCACAATGATTTATAAGTTGAAATAACCTACAAGGGAAGGTACGGTGTCATAAAATAATCTAGCTGTTTTACAAATTATGAAATAATCTAAGGGGGAAGGAAATCAAAGGGTAACCTGAGGGTCTTTACCGGAGAAGGGTCTTTGTGCAAGTGCTGTCTTCTGCTTGATACTATTGATCCCATGGGAACATGGCTTCTGAACACACTGTCCATGTGTATTGGTCTGTCAGAAGGAAGGGGAGAGGAAGAGAGGGGTGGATTTGTTACTATATACTCCGTTGGTGTAGTTTCAGAGGCTGACAAGTTACAACATCTACACCTGCCAAGCTGAAAACCAGGGCAGTCAATATTTACTTTGACTGGATAAAACAACACCGGGCCAATGACAGTCAGGCAAAGGGAATGCCCTCTAACTTGACCTCTTTTTTCTGTTACTTCCTTTAACTAATTTAACAAGACCTATTCTCACCATTAAGGGCAGTTCACTTGACTCTGTCATTGCAGAGTTAATCTCAAAGAAACACAAACACACACCCAAATATCTGGGCTCCTATGTTCCATTCAAGTTGGCACATAAAATTAATCATTATAATGTAGATTGTGAAACAGAAAGATTAAGCAAATGGGTGGTAGATGTTCTGAGTGACATTTCTCACCACTTTCTGGATAAGCAAGGGAAGAGGCTGGAATGAACACTATGCTAAGGATCTAGAGTCTAACATAGATGGTTGCTTATGAAACTCTATGGAGCTGTGGACATGGCTCAGTGGTAGAGTGCTTCCTTAGCACATGGGAGCCTCTAACTTCAATATCCAGCACTGTAAAAACAAATGAATACCATATATAAATGAATACTGAATATATACATATATACATACATATATACATATATATGTGTGTATGTGTATATTGTGTATATTGTGTATATATGTGTGTATATATGTGGGTATATATATATATATATATATATATATATATATATATATATATATAAAATTCATTCATATATTCTTTCCCTTCTGTTACTGGATGGTCTAGAGACTGTGATATTCTAGTATCATCAAACACATCTACTATCTAGGTCTTTGTTCTTTTTTTTGTTTTGTTTTGTTTTGTTTTTGTTTTTGTTTTTTTGTTTTTCGAGACAGGGTTTCTCTGTATAGCCCTGGCTGTCCTGGAACTCACTTAGTAGACCAGGCTGGCCTCGAAATCCTCCTGCCTCTGCCTCCCGAGTGCTGGGATTAAAGGCGTGCACTACCACGCCCGGCTTAGGTCTTTGTTCTTAATGCTATGACCTGATGTCATAATTACACTGAGTTTCATATGCCAATACAAATGAACTTCAGAGTGTCCAGATTCTTGATCAACTCTTACTCTAGGCATTTCTCTGAGGGTGTTTTAGGATGATGTCTACATTTGGAGAGTAAAGGCAATTGCTCCCACACTGTGAGTGCCCTTCATTCAAGCAATGAGAGACTAGGGTAGAATGGAAGCTGACCTGCCTCTGAGAGGGGGAGGGGAAGAGAAGAGAAGAGAAGAGAAGAGAAGAGAAGAGAAGAGAAGAGAAGAGAAGAGAAGAGAAGAGAAGAGAAGAGAAGAGAAGAGAAGAGAATGCTCCTATCTATAGCTTTTAAACTGGGATTCCAGGTCCTCCTGGCTAAGCAGAAGTAAGTGAGTCAAAGTGACACTTCAGTTCTGTAGATTTGAGATATTTCCCTGCTCAGTAATTAGGAAAGTCAGTCCTGTAAAGTGAAAATCTTCACACATGAATGTCCTTCTGGGTCTGTCATTCTGAAGAATGCTAACTGATACAACCAGAAAGGGAGGCCCCTCAGAAAAATGACTCATTTTAGGGAGGGCCCTAGTGCCTCTTACCACGATAAAAAAGGAAGTGTTTAGAAATTTATTTCTTTAGTCATTTAGTATAAACATCTAGTATAACAGCATCAGCCAGTCCCTAAAGCAAACCCACAGTGGACAGAGCCCCTGTGGCTGAATTAGAGAATTTTAAACTACTTGTTGAATAAGAAATTATATTGGATTATGGCCCAAAGTACAAAGGAAATGCTCGTGTGCCTACATAATTACAAGCAAACAACTAGAGAAATAAATCAAGGACACTGGAGAGGTCACGTTTACATAGAGGGATTTCAAACCATTTGTGTAAGGATTCCTTCCTCAGTGAGGCAGAGTGCAACCTCCTCCCCAGGTGTGGGCTGTGAGGAACAACTTCTTGCCAAAGGTGTAGTGTGGGAAGGAGGTGAAGGGGCACCTTACAACAGAGAAGTTGTGAAGTCACTTTACGCAGGTGATCCAGGGCTCCAGCCACAGTGATGGGACCTATTGATACCATCCTATGATCAGAAGGAGCCTTTCCTCTGCCTCTCCTCCAAGAATCCCAGAACTTCTATTGGAATCATCAGGAAAAAAAATGTCAAAGAACAATTAATAGATTCTACAGAACATGGGGCCACTGTTCCCCAAAACTTTCAAGGCCTTAAAGCACAGAAACCTGGCAAGCTGACTCCTTCAGGTGGAGAATAAGGAAACATGACAGAGTATGGACTCTCTGATACTATGTTTATGTTTATTCCTTAGCTACAATGAGTGAACATGATACTGTGAAGTATATTAATAGGGCCCAGACTAGACCACAGGTGCCTCTGAATTTAAGGCCCATTGAGAGGAAGAAAGTGTTGTACCACATTCCTTCACCCAAGGAGGACTGCAGAAGAGACAACAGAGTCCTTTCTCAATGGCACAAACACAAGTGACACACAGAAAGATGCGCTGTGGCAAGGCTGATTGTCACTTCACTAGACTCCAAAGTAGCTAGCATTTAGATCAGAAGACAATAAAGGGGTTTTAGTGGCACCCTAACAACATCTAAGGACATTTTTGAGCTAGTTCAAGAACACACTCTACCTGAATCATCTGAGATGCAGCACAGAGGTTGTGGACTCTACACACAACCACTAAATCCAAGCGCCCCGGTACACAGGAGCCCAAGTCCAGAGGCAGAGCAGGGTCAGGGAGGGGAATGGTTGCTGAGAGCAACTGCTTCTAGCCCCAGGGCACAATCCTGAGGATTCCTGCTCAACTTTGTAGCTGCCCTGTGGACAGCTGGTGAGATGGTCTCATAGCACCTAAGAGCCTTTACTGCTCCCTCAGAGGACCCAAGTTTGAATCCTAACACAGGGCAGTTCACAGCTGTCTATAACTCCAGCTTCAGGAAATCTGATACCTCTGGCCTCCAAGGAACAAACACACACAGATACAGACATATACATGGGGAGAGAGATGGAGACAGAGAGAGAGGGAGAGACAGAAGGAGAAGGGGAGGGGAGTGAGGGGGAGGGGGAGGGGGAGAGAGGCAGTGGTGGCAGGGGAGATTCTGTTCTTAAAAAGAAGAGTCCATATTAGTTTAAAGGAAGTGGGAGAAAGGACTGCAGTTTCTCTCTCCAGTCCTGGCAGCTTCAGGGACAGTCACTTGTTCCCAGGTCTTCAGGAGCAGTTAGTCACTTGTCCCCAGGGCCATCCCTTGCTGTGTCTCTCTCCAGTCCTGGCAGCTTCAGGGACAGTCACTTGTTCCCAGGTCTTCAGGAGCAATTGGTCACTTGTCCCCAGGGCCATCCCTTGCTGTCCCTTGTCTCCCTCAGCATTCACCTCCACATCTGCAGCCCTCTTTGGCAACAGTTTTCAGCTCAGTCTTAGTTCACCTTACATCAAAGCCTGCTTATGCTTCTTCAGCAGTCTGTGCCTGAGTCTCTCCATGGGGAAGCACCCAGCTTGTTCCTGGCCATTTTTGGTAATGTCTCTACCAGTCTCTGTGTATGCTGCAGGTGCCTCATGTCAAACTCACCACAAAGCTGATGAAGGTTGCAGCCCTTGTCAGGGAAAGCTGTTGAGAGGTCAAAACCCCAATGCTGGCTAAAGCTCCATTTGTATCAGAAAGCAAAGCTAAGGCAGAAAAGACTCTTCTTTACTAGGACTTAAACTTTGCCCACTTGTGACCATGTTTTGCTCAAGAAATTTTTACATGACCCCTAACATATATACAAATAAAACAGATATACAAGTCAAACTTTTAGTGATACTTAATTGTAAAGAAAATATATTTTAAAATGATTCTGTGTCATACATTGTTTTACCATTTATTACAGGATTCTGTGGCACACACATTGTTTTACCATTTTTTTAAAGATAAACTAAATTGGCATACTGGGATGAACATACATGTTTATTTTGGATTAAATGAATTCATGGCTGGATGTTTATTTATATATAAAATCACAGAAGGATGTTTAGGGACTTTGAGAAATTGTTACAAATTCTGTCCTAAATCAAGCCAAATATCATTAAATTTTTCTTAAAATAATTTCAGCCAAACACCAGTTTTAAAAATCAGATATTCTAACAATATAATCCAAAGTTCCATGCCTAGGAATGGTGGTAGGAAAATACTGATAGTCTCTGTTTTCTATAATTAAACCATTTGTGTAAGAACAGAAAACTCTGTAGGTCAGCAAGACACCATAATCCCTAACATACAGCAGTCTCAATCAAGTTGCTTCAAGCATGTTGGTGTTGTATGGCAGGTAGTGTAAGATGCCCGGAGGGAGACCCTCACTCAGTCTCGGGGTTGCCGCGCACCCAGGGGGACACTGAGACCAGACTTGCTGCAATCACACGAGGAAGTTTTATTGTAAGCAAGACGCAAGATGTGACAAGAGCTCAGGCCAGCATGCTGGGGTCGAAACTCATACACCACACAGGGAGTAGAGGAGTTCTACCCCGACCTGAAATTTTACAAAGCTTATAAAGGCAAAAACCACAAACCCAGGGGGGAAAGGGGGAGGCAATAGGGGAAGTCTAAAACCATAAATTTACCTAACACTTAAGTCATGTGCTACCTTAGGCAACCTCCTGGGGAGTTGAAACATTCCACAGAGGGCGTTGGAACATTCTGTGGTTGTTCCAGGAAAATCTTGCCCTGTAGCTAGGGCCAACGGTTCAGTTCCTTATATTAGTTCAAAAGTTCACCTTCCCTCCTGACACAAGGGACTCCATTTTGTCTTTGGTTACATACTACTCTTTCAGTAGCATTACCAATGAGAGTGTACAAACTGTGCATGTGTGTGTGTTTTTCATGTATGTGTGTGTGTTCATGTATGAGAGTGTATGTGTGTATGCTTATGTCTGTATATGTATGTCTGTATGTGTATGTGTGTGTATATATATGTGTGTGTAATGTGTATATGTGTAGGTATGTGTATGTATATGGGTGTATGTATGTATGTATGTATGTATGTATGTATGTATTTGTGTGTGTGTGTGTGTGTATCCAGAGCCAAGGCTGCACTGAAGCTACCTGATGCAACATTGAGCACTGCTAGGAACACCTGGGATTCATTATGCATTTGAGTTTTGAATTAATATTCAGTCAGTGCACATACAGAACCCTTCTGCTGTTGACAAATTATTCTCTCTCTCTCTCTCTCTCTCTCTCTCTCCCACTCTCTATGTGTCTCCAGCACATTTTTATTGAAAATAGATTTTTTTCCTCATGTACTATATCCTGATTACAGTTTCTCCTCTCTTTAGCCTTCCCAGTGACCTTCCCAGCTCCCCTCCCTTTCTGTCTTATTTGAAAACAAACAGTCTTGTATTCAAATGCAAATTTGTGGCCCCCAAGGCTGTTTGCCACAAAGATGAGAGAGTCTGCATGTAAAACACTGACTCTGCCCCAGTTGGTTGTGATTGGTGAATAAAGTTGCCAACAGCCAATAGTTAGGGAAAAGTGAAAGAGATAGGTTGAGTTTTTGTGGGCTTAGAGGGAGGAGCAGGGACATGGAATAGAGGAAGAATGTGCAGGAGAGGGAGAGCCACCATGGGCTAGGGGTTAAGAGAGCAGGGCCTAGAGTGCTGTCTGGTTGGAGCTAAGAGAACGCCCAGATGAAACATAGTCAGTAATAACTTGGGTTATGGACAGGAGGTAGATTCTAAAATCATCGAGGGTAGGCAGTTGCCCAGCTATTGTACTGCTTAAGGCATATTAGAATATAAAGACTGTGTGTGTGTTTTTCATCCAAGAACATAAACATTCTCATGCTAGAAGACACCTCTACACTGATATATATATATATATATATATATATATATATATATATATATATATATATATATATATATATATATATATTTACTATAAATGGCGCCCAACATGGGACAAAAACTCACTTTAAAAAATTAGTTTGAGATTCCCAAATGGAAAACACATGCCCTCCCTTTAAGATTGGATGGCAGGAAATTTGGTTTCTTACCAGAGTTGAGTGGTTTCTCCCCAAGTCATGTAGGTTTGGGACTAGGACAAAATTCATGCTAATTTGGCCTGTATAACTGGAGGACACAGATGCACCCCCAATACCAACCCAGGCACTCTGAGTAGCAGGCTAGGGATCCACCTGAGGCTTTCTCAAATACTTCTAAGCTGCAGCAGAGATCTTAAGCCAGGGATGCTGGGAGTCTCTGTTGGGAAATAAGTCAGGTTACATAGAGAGCAGGCCTAATCAAGATAAGAATAGAAAAAATAATGGAAATTTAAGAAGTCAATACTATTGTAAACAACTGGGTCCTTTGAATATGAGCTCCATGGGAATTCTGAGGTCACTTAGCTGCCATTTGATACATTGATGGCCTAAAAATAGGTGTATACTGGAAATAGAAGGGAAATTAATTAAAGTTAAATACATAGAAATAAAAATTAAGTCAATTTATATGAAGATTGAGGAGATGTAATTATAGACTGAAGAGATATTAGTCTTCATAGACGGGAGGAACAAATGAAACTCACTTTATTTTCTTTAAATGCTTTTAAATAATAATTTTTTTTACTCTCAAGAATTTTATTGAGCATAGCATGAAATCTTTATTCTTTTTTTATTAGATATTTTCTTAATTTACATTTCAACTGCTATCCCGAAAATCCCTTCCCCCTCCCCCCTCCCTGCTCCCCTGCCCACCCACTCCAGCTTCTTGGCCCTGGCGTTCCCCTGTATTGGGGCATATAAAGTTTGCAGTACCAAGGGGCCTCTCCTCCCAATGATGGCCGACTAGGCCATCTTCTGCTACATATGGAGCTAGAGACATGAGTTCTGGGGGTTCTGATTAGTTCATATTGTTGTTCCCCTTCTAGGGTTGCAGACCCCTTCAGCTCCTGGGGTTCTATCTCTAGCTTCTCCAATGTGGGCCCCGTGCTCCCTCATATGGATGACTGTGAGCATCCACTTCTGTTTAGGAATCTTTCCCCTGTGCCCACACCTTCGAGGGTTTTCCCCACTTTCTCCTCTATAAATTTCAGTGTCTCTGGTTTTATGTGGAGGTCTTGGATCCACTTAGACTTAAGCTTTGTACAAGGGGATAAGAATGGTAAGCTATATCTGGGTCCCTTCAGTAAACACTTGTTGTCCTATGCAATAGTGTCTGAGTTTAGTGACTGATTATGGGATGGATCCCCGGTGGGTTAGTCTCTATATGGTCCATCCTCTCATCTTAGCTCTAAACTTTGCCTCTGTAACTCCTTTCATGGGTATTTTGTTTCCTATTCAAAGGAGGAATGAAGTATCCACACGCTGGTCTTCCTTCTTGATTTTCTTCTGTTTTGCAGATCATATCTTGGGTATTCTAAGTTTCTGGGCTAATATCCATTTATCAGTGAGCACATGTCCAATGACTTCTTTTGTGATTGGGTTACCTCACTAAGGATTATGTCCTCCAGATTCATCCATTTGCCCAAGAATTTCATAAATTCATTTTTTTAAATAGCAGAATAGTACTCCATTGTGTAAATGTACCACATTTTCTGTATCCGTTCCTCTGTTGAGGGACATCTGGGTTCTTTCCAACTTCTGGCTATTATAAATAAGGCTGCTATGAACATAGTGGAACATGTGTCCTTTTTACCAGTTGGAACATCTTCTGGGTATATGCCCAGGAGAGGTATTGCAGGATCTTTCGGTAGTACTATGTCCAATTTTCTGAGAAAACGCCAGACTGACTTCCAGAGTGGTTGTAAAAGCTTGCAATCCCACCAGCAATGGAGGAGTGTTTCTCTTTCTCCACATCCTCGCCAGCATCTGCTGTCACCTGAATTTTTGATCTTCGCCATTCTGACTAGTGTGAGGTGGAATCTCAGTGTTGTTTTGATTTGCATTTCCCTGATGATTAAGGATGTTGAACATTTTTTCAGATGTTTCTCAGCCATTTGGAATTCCTCAGTTGAGAATTCTTTGTTTAGCTCTGTATCCCATTTTTAATGGGGATATTCGTTTTTCTGGAGTCCAGCTTCTTTATCTCTTTGTAGATGTTGGATATTAGTCCCCTATCAGATTTAGGATTGGTAAAAATCCTTTCCCAATCTGTTGGTGGACTTTTTGTCTTGCTGTCTGTGTCTTTTGCCTTACAGAAGCTTTGCAATTTCATAAGGTCCCATTTGTCAATTCTTGATCTGACCGCACAGGCCATTGCTGTTCTGTTTAGGAATCTTTCCCCTGTGCCCACACCTTCGAGGGTTTTCCCCACTTTCTCCTCTATAAATTTCAGTGTCTCTGGTTTTATGTGGAGGTCTTTGATCCACTTAGACTTAAGCTTTGTACAAGGGGATAAGAATGGGTCAATTCCCATTCTTCTACATGATAACCNACACCAAGGTATTTTATAGTATTTGTGACTATTGTGAAGGGTGTTGTTTCCCTAATTTCTTTCTCAGCCCTCTTATCCTTTGTGTAGAGAAAGGCCATTGATTTGTTTGAGTTAATTTTATATCCAGCTACTGCACTGAAGCTGTTTATCAGGTTTAGGAGTTCTTTGGTGGAATTTTTGGGGTCCTGAATATATACTATCATATCATCTGCAAACAGTGATATTTTAACTTCTTCCTTTCCAATTTGTATCCCCTAAGTAATAATTTTTTTAATTGCTTTAATTATCAAAATGAAGGATGTTATAAGTTTGGTGGTATTAATGGTATTACAAATTCTCTCTGAGAGATTTGTCAAAGTAAAGCAGGCCTAAAGAAAAATGAGGCTACTGATTTGAATCAATCAATTTATGGTTGCCAGACTAAGGACAGTGGTATTTTTGGAGAGAGACTCTGTTTGTGTCAACAGGAAAGGCTTTGGACTCCCTCCAAAATAATATGGATCAGACATGATAGAGGAAGACCCCCTGAAGATCTTGACTGGAGATAAGAAAGAAAAATTCAAGAAGGCCAAACAGGAAAGGTAATATGATTTGCTGATCTCTCTACATGGGAACAGCCGTGAAACTGGCTGAGACAAAAAAAAATGTCTATAGCCAAAACATAGCTAGTAGGTCTTGTTGGTTACAGAATCCTCAAAATTCATCACACCATCCTTTCATGAAGATTTATTACAATTTGGTTATTGATCAAACTAACTCATAAAAAAGATAGTCATCTTTCACCTGCTCAATGAACAAAAGCTCATCCTTAACTGACCTGTGCACCTTGCACAATCCATATACATATCTTTATAAAGCTAAGTACTGCTTGTAAGGCTCATATATCACAGAATGAAACAGCAACAATGCAGCTCTGACAGGATTCACCCTCAGGGATGCTGAGATAACCTGCTGCTGTTCCAGCTCCCTGCTTGATCCTGCCTCCCCTGATGCTGTTTCCAGAAACTTGCTTCCGGAAAAGCTTCAGGAATGGCTGCTGATCCACAATGACCTTGGGTCATCCAGCCTTTCAGACAGTTCCAGTCAGGACTTCAGTTAAGCTCTGAACTTTCTCAGCATACAGAGACTGGACAACTAATGCTACAGCTAGCTTTCTTAAGACTAACCTTTTTTTTCCAAATTTTCTTGCCACCCCCCCAAATGGAATTTTACACCCCAATCCAACAGGAAGCAGTCATAGAAAATTGTTGTCCCAATCCCTTAAGTTGGGGATGTCTGGGTTTTGGTTATTTTATGAATTATAGAGATGTTGCCATTTAAGTAATAATTTAGAAATGGTTGCAATTTTGGACAGGAAGAAAACTAAATAGAGAGCTTAGACTCAGGGATTTCTATCTTTCCTTTCCTCATCTCTATCCTTCTTTCTTAGGTAATGAAACATTTAAAGGAAAAAATGGGGGATAGAGTAATAAGAAATTAGATATATGGGGATGGATTTACTCTTAATTAAAGCATTTTATTGCCATAATCTTACATTTGTAGAAATCTTTATATTTTGATTCAGATTTGAAATTATATTCTCTTACATTGGTACAAAATGTTGGATATTGATACAGGTTTAAGGTTTTCATTGATATAAATCTTTGTATATTGATACAAAATTTAAATTTAATTTTGTTGCTCTTAGGCATTGTGCTTATTATGCAACTCATTTAAGAATACAAGGCTTAGACACAGTCCTTCTCATACTGTTTAGGATGATTAAGTAATGCAAGTTAATAGTCAGATAGTGAAACTCATGGTCATATTAGATTCTAATTTAGTTAAGTACAATAAAGTGTTTTCAAGCTTATTCAAATAGTAAAAATAGCTTAAAATCAATGTTTAACAATTCAGCTATGCCGTGTGTGTGTGTGTGTGTGTGTGTGTGTGTGTGTGTGTGTGTCTTCAAAAGTGTCAGGGACCCACAGAATATGATATTTAATGTTATTTCATTATTAAAAGATCTTTTGTCTATGAGACATGCCTGCTCCTGATAGTATATCCATTCCACTTCAAAGACGTTTTTTGAACATCAATACCTCCAGGCAGAGTTACTACATTGTGACAAACTAGCCACTGGGCAAGAAATGCCCCAATTTCATCTGCAGACAGAATGCTGTCCAAATAAGACAAACAGACACAGGAAGTTGACTGTTAAACTCTGCCAAGGGATGAGGTCTGAGGTCATCAGGAAAGATAATTCTGAGCTTACATGACCCAGCAGCTGAGATCAAGAAGCAACTGTTCTGGAAGGACTGAGGAGGGGGATGTTGAAGAAGGGTATAATAGCCTGGTCTGAGCATGAGCCAACAACTGACTCAGGAATAACTGCTGGGGGAGGGGAGTACCGGGGAGAGGCCATGTAATTCCCACACCTAGGAAACAAGCTGATTAACAAGATACAGCCAATCTAATTAATAGTCCCATCATCCAACCAGAACCAATCCTAGAGTCGATCACAGCTGAGGCTCACAGGCTGAGCACTGTAGCAAGAGATCCAAGGACTGTGGTTACCCAAGGCACCTGGCTGGAACGGAAGAGATTTGGGCCAGAATGCATGAGAAGTATGTCACTAACCGATGGAGATCCTGGAAAAATTATACCAAAGCAAGAACAGAGAACAAAGGAATACAAAGTCCCGTCTCTGAGAGGGGAGGAAGGCACGACTCAGCAGTCTTCTGTGAATGTCCATCACTCTCTCACTAAATGGGCGTGCTACTGTATAAGAAAGTGCAGAATCCACTGGCAATCATAAAAACGTGGTCCTTAGGGACTGGAAAGACAGTACAGCCGGCAAGGAATTTGTCACATAAGTGTAAGGACTTGAATTTGAATCCCCAGAATTCATGTGAAGCTGGGTACAAATGTATAATCTCAATTCTACTATGCCCAGCTTCACATGACTTCTGGGGAAGAACAAGCTGGAAGGGCTGGAGAACGTCCTGCAGAAGGGCAAACAGGACATGACCAAGCTGCTGAAACAGTACCAGGAGCTCATGAATGTCAAGCTGGCCCGTTATGTGGAAAGCGCCACCTACAGGAAGCTGCTGGATGGTGAGGTGCACGGGTGGATAACTACATCCTCCAACCCCTGAGGACACCTCCGGGTGCCTTGTGGGAACAGGACAGAGGATGGGGGATGAGAGGCAACACAGTCACGTGACAAATCTCAGGGACGTCA
Source organism: Mus minutoides (assembly GCA_902729485.2). Lineage (NCBI taxonomy): Eukaryota > Metazoa > Chordata > Mammalia > Rodentia > Muridae > Mus > Mus minutoides. The sequence continues at coordinate 127,307 of LR751428.1, read as the reverse complement.
GACTCGGGAGACGAGCATCAGGGTGCAGATCTGATTTTATTTAGCAGTGCATACGCTTATACATGTACAAGCCAATCTCAAACTCAGAAATCCTCAGCCAATCATATCTCGCCACACTGTCACCATGCTCCAATGGAAGCCCTGCCTGATGAGGTAACTCAGAAGAGGGTGGGGGCAACATCACCACCTGTGAAGACTTCCGTGAAGTCTGGAGAAAGTACCTCCCTAGCCTCAGTTCTTTTCTGAAGTCTTACCAGTGTTCCAAGAGCCATCTTAGATCTAATGCCGTGTATATATACAGCAGCTCAAGATTCTTCGAGGAATCACCACCGCCTGTGGCGCCTCGCTCTCCCTCTCACCTTTTCCTTCACAGGGTTGACCTCCACATCCCCCACAGTGCCGGGTACTGAGCAGAAGGTGAGGGAACACTAGCTGTGGACACAATGGTCCCTTCAAGCAACTCCTTGCCAAAGATTCTCTGTGAACCTTCACCAGATTGAGAGTTCCCATGGAGACTGAAGACATGGCTGCCTAGTTCTCATGGGCTGCTTTCCTCTCCTATGGTGAAGGTGTTGGACCAGTCAACATCTGTAAGTACTCTGCTTGGCAAACTCCCGTTCTCCTTCCCTTGTGACTAGATGGGCTGGTCACAGTGGGGTGACCATATCTGTGGTGTCCTTTTCCTCCTTCACAGCTGTGGTGCAGTCCACTGGGTCCAGTGGCTATGGCAGTGCAAGGTGGTGCCAGCAGCTGCTTAGGCCTGGGTGGAGGCAGCAGCTACTCCTATGACAGTAGCCATGGCCTTGGAGGTGGCTTCAGTGCTGGCTGTGGCAGAGTCATCAGAGGTGGCCTTAGATCTTCTGGTGGCAGTTCTTCCATCATCAAATACACCACTACCTCTTCCAGCAGGAAGAGCTATAGGCAATGAATTCCCTGTCACCAAGAGCTTGTCCCTGATCCCAGACACCATGGCTGTAGAACCCTGTGCTCAGAGCCCTATGCTCAGAGCCCTGTGCTCAGGGACACCCACCTCTGCTCTCTGCTTGGGGCTGAGGAGATCATGTGCCTTCACTATTTCTCTGTTTATCCTTCTCTCCATCACCAGCTCTTGTCAGGCAACAGGGCTCCCAACTATGAGTCAGCTGCCTATCTGAGAATGGTCCATCATATACCCTCAAAGAATGAAGACCTATCTCTGCCATGCAAAGTCCTCCCTGAGAATCCTAGCTGTTCTGTCTATGGAGATTACATTCAGCAGTTCCCATCTCCAGGCAGCTCTTGCCCTTTCCTTTAATGACCCTGAATGCTGTGGCACTGCACCTGTGCCCCACAGCAGACAGAAGCTGTCTGTCTCTGCTCTCTGCTCAGGTCTCTGATTCACATGGTCTGCCCCAGTGAGCAGGATTAAAATGTTCAATTTCTCACCTACTGGTTCAGAAACTTCCTCATTGCATGTACTGTCCATGTCTTTGGGCACCCAAGCCTGTCCTTTGCCCTCACGGTCTCTTCCTAAACTTATGAGACATCTTCATTTGATGCTGTAGGAACTCTCTAGGAACATGGTCATCGTGAACTCAGCCTCTGTACTCAACATTTTTCTTTTCAATGCAGCATGAGGATAGAAAGGAAAACCATGCACTAAAAACCGGACCAGCATGGTTTACTTTTTCTTTTCAGCCCCACCTTTTAGTGAATTGGTCCACAAAGTATCTGAGGTTCCTTGCAGGACACTCCACTCTGACTCCCTACCTCAGGGACCTCAGGGAATCCAGCACTGGTCTTCCAGAACAGAAGTTGTTAGGAAGATGGCCAGTGCAGCTTGGCTCTATAGCTACCAAGTCCTTTGTCTTGAGGGAGCAGCTTTGAGATATTTCTATTGAACTAACGGGTGCAGTTAGAAAGCATCCATCCTCAGTGTATGAGTCTGAGGCCACGTAGCACTGACTTCTGAATGGATCTCACATAACCCAGAGACACTTGGTTCAGATGAAGAATGTTAAATTCGCAAGATATGTCTTTGTTGTCTTGCTGCTTTGAACAAATAGCGAGAAAGAATTTACAGAAGGAAAGGTTTGCTCTGACTTGTAATTCTATCATGGCAGAGACAAATGGCAGCCATCACTTCAGAAATGGAGTCATGAGGAGAAAGCAGCTGGTCACTTTGCATTCATAGTTGGAAATCAAAGTAGTTGGCATTCTTGCCCATGTCAATTCCCCTTTTCTATTCAGCCCCGAGTCTCTCCCTATGGAACAGTACCAATTTTCTGTACACCACAGGGGCAAAAGAACATGGTAGCTTCCCAATACAAGAGGCTAAACCTTTAGCACTTCCAATCTGGCACTGACTGCCTAGAGAGCTGGTATTGGGTCTCACTGAAAGGCTGAAGACACCAGTAACTGATGGCCATGAGATAATCATTCAGAAAGTAAAGAGGCTTGCAAGCAAGTCTTCCTGCAACATCTTTCTACTTGGGTCACCAGGCTGTTGGTGCTGCTCCAATTCAGCAGGAGTGTTTCTCCCCCAGTCACTCTCCCATGATACTCTTCTCTAGAAACACACTCACAAGCACAGGCTAGGTGTGTTTTACCAATCCAGTCAAGCTGGCAACCAAGACCAAGCATCATGCCTGAAAACTTTCCCCTCACTGGTAACAGAGAAAGAGAGAGAGAGAGAGAGAGAGAGAGAGAGAGAGAGAAGAGACCTTTCCATGTCTCCTGACCCTGCAGGAAGGAGAGAGCATCTCCAGCTGGTGGCTCATGTTGGTAAGAACTGAGCTGTGGGTTTTGTTAAAATGCATTGCTTTTACTCTGCTTGTAGGTTGTTAAAAAGGTCCTAGAAAGGAAAAGCAGGACAAAAGCACATAGGCAAAAATATGAATGACTGATAACTCTCAGTGATGGGAGCTGAGGTGACGGCTGCTCCTCTGTGTACTTTGCTGCTACACAGGAAAGACACTACTCCCCTTCTCAGGAAACACCACTTCTGTGATCTGCTGCCATCTTTTCTGCTTCTTATTGGTTCTGTCGATCACTTTGATCTTGCCGTTGTCATCACCAGAGCTTTGTGTACACAGTAGGACCTCAAGTCCTTGTTGACGTATGCTGTACCTTGATCTTGTATTCAATCCCATCTTAAAAATGAGAGGGGGAAAGACCAAACTTCAGAAAAGTACCTTAACAGGCAGGGCTGGGTCCCAGGCTGAGTACTGAGGAACCTAACCTATGCTGGAGTTTCCCTCTATTGGGGAATTTTGGTCTTACTATGCACTGGGTCTCCCTCAGACCATGGATAGGGGACCTGGTCAGTGTCTTTCTCCTCCAGCCTCCCATGCCTTGCTTGCCCCCTGCTGGAGAAACAGCTGGCCTGAAAGACTAAGAAAGGAGTTAGGGAGCAGATTCATCACCTGACAAGGTCGTGCTGGGTGATGACATCAGCTGGTGACAGATACACCTACACATCATGGGTAAAGGCCAAGCAATGCTTACTATACAGCTTGGTGACTCCAGCCAGCAGTGGGAGGGTGATAAATTACCACTCTCTCTTCCCTCAGCGCTGGCCTCTAGCCAAGATTTATTTTTCTGTTGTCTTCCAAGAGCTCTTTTGTGCCCCTGAAACCACACTCCCCTGCTCTGACCCTTCTTTCTTCTTTGGTGATAAGGAGTAAAACATGTCTGTCACCGGCTCTTGTTGCCCTGTTACTTTGTCTCTGAAACTAACTTTGAAATCTCATTACTCCCTTTTCTGTATCTTTAGAAACTTAGCAGTCCAGCAGTTGCTCATAAACACAGTTTAAGGCTGCCTGTGGCTCAACAAGGCTCTGGATATTGAAGAACAACTTAAAATAAGGTCAGCACATTCCTGAATGTGTGTTGAACTTAACTGACTTCTGTGATTTTTCTTAAAACAAACAAACAAACAAACAAAAAAAAAAAACAAAAAAAAAAAACTTCCCTGTAAGTTCCAGAATTATGGGCATAAACACATACATGCCATTACTACTATACCACACAGACCAAGAGACAAGAGGGTGAAAAGTGTGTGATGTGTGATCATGGTAGGCTTAACTTCAGGAAAGCCAAGTGGGCACTTGCATCTTCAAGAGGACGTTTAGGAAAATACCATGATGCTTCCCTAGCGTCATCAGGACAGAGAGAGCAGGTGTTTGTCTTGTAGAAACAAGATGTGAAACAAACAAGCAACAAAGAAACTGGCCAGAATCAGTCCCTTGGCCACTCCAAAAATCCCTACAACATCTCTAGATAGTCTTTCCCCAGGTAGTGACAGAACATAGAAACCCTTCCATACTTCAATGAATTATTCCTTAAGGTAGTCCCTGGTTAGTTGCCATAGCAACAACAAAGAAACACAGTGGGTTCTGTCACAACTACCTCCCCCGTTCCTCATGCCTGCTGTTTCCCAATCCATTCGTCATTTTTCACGAGTCTCTGCGCTCACTCCAGGTTGCCCAACTCTTGCTTAATAAGGTGGTGTTCAGGGTGAATATGGGGCACCTCAACTGTTTCCTTTAAGAGGAATTTGTCTCTTGTTGTCTGCTGGGAGCACAAGCAGAGCATGCAGAGGCGGGGACCATGCAGAGAGCACTGGCGTCTTGCCCACAGGCCACCTGCCATTTTACTGTTTTCCACGAAGGCGACCAGTGTCCAAATAGCCCAGGTGTAGCCTGGTCTGTTCACGTGTTTCTTCCCCTCTAAGTTCAGTGGCATGTCTGTTTCACACCCTGGAGCTGCATGTCAATCAACTACACACCGATTGCACATCAAGAGAGCTGACTAACTTAAAAGGTCCTCAACCAAGTTCCTCTTCAAAGACATTAATTCCGCTGTGCTGATGAGTCACAAGCCTAATCTATCCCTCGGCTTTAGAGTTTGTACTTTCTGAAAGCAGAACAGAAGGTGGTTCCCCTTCTCCAGGCACTGTCAGTCAACCATTCCCAGTTTCTGACAAAAGTGTCATCATTGTCTTCATGATCAGAATTCCCGATGGTGTCTCCAGCTCACCTGGGTGTCATCCTGTGCAAAGGGCGGTGGTTCCTAACACAGTCCTGAGTGTTTCGTGAGACCGGCCTTCCTGGAGAATGTGAAAAGCACAGTCATGCATCCAGGGGCCACTCGGGCCACAGAGCTGTGACACAGAAAGAGAGGGTGAGTAAGTGAGTAAATACAGACCCATCCTCAGGGACTTGGGTGGGTTAACACTGCAGTTCTGGCTTTATTTAATACAAGCTAACCTAGCTACCACCAAGTTCTTCTCCTATGTTCAGACAACAAGTCATGTCTTTCTCTTTTGTGTGCCCAAAAGGTGACATATGGAGCCACCCGGAAGAGCAAGGCTCATCTGAAGTCCTCAAGGCCAATTCTGAAACTAGCCAAAACACGCGCTATCTAAATATTACATTTTCTAATTATCTCAGACAGCCTGCATGTGACTACTGTTTTCTATATGTCCTTTTAGTCTTACCACATAGCCCAGAAAGCTACAAGAGGGTGAGAACCACAGAAAAAAGTCAACTCCCATTTTGGCCACTGTGCTGGGGATGGAAGACAGTAGTCCTAGGTCCGGTTTTACTTTCAACTTCCTCCAGGACACTGGGACTCACTCTTTTCACTCATAAAGCATGGGAATTCCAAGGCCTGAGTGTCTTCAAAAAGAAAACTGACAAGTTGTTAAAAAAAAAGTCTAAGTCTTTCTTTCCTGTCATAATCACACCCCACAAAAGAACAATTACACGTTACAAAAACACTTAGCTATAATTTACCCTATACCTAACAAAGATATGATAGCTATGAAAGAAATTGTAAATATAACAGAAGAAGAGAAGAGGGGAATAGAGGAGTGTGTGAAGAATGAGTCTAAAAATGGCATTAGCAGTTCCTAACCAAATGAAAGAAGTGTAAAATGAGTTTACAGTGTGGCAGAAAACAGTATTCCACAGGTCTCCATTATCTCTTAACAGAGTAAATGAGCAGAAACACTGCGTGTTGGAAAGATCGGATCTGAAGCGTCTCTCCGAGGTTACTAGGATTGAAGGAGTGGGAAAAGCAAGGAGGACCCAGTTCCCAGGTCCTCAAAGTTCATGAATAGAACACTAAGGCAGAGCCTGCCAGGCAATTGGGATGAGGTGACTGCTTTGAGATTTCCTCCACAGCTGTGACACACACATCAGGCTCAGCAGCCACCTCCACACCAGTTGCAAGCCAATGAAGTTGTGTCAACAGCATCCCTCAGTGCAACAGTATCGTCCCACCCACCCAAACAGTTTGCCTACAGACTGTGTCTCCACACCAGTGCTCAGCACACCAAGAGTCTACATAATGTACTCCTTGTCCTTTGGAGGACATCCAGGTCTCTGCCTCCAGCCAGAGTAGCAACTAATTCGTGTCTCTCCTCCCTCACTGTTTCCTTCCCGCAACCCCTTGACAGGAGCCAGAGAGACTTAGTGGATGAGACAACCCATCCTGGGAAGAAGAAAAGACCACTAAAGTGGTTGGAGGCCAATGACCAAGATACATTTTAAATTCAACTTGTCTCTATCTCCCTACCCACCATGAGATGATGGCATCTCATCCATTACCTCCCCCAGAAAGGTAACTATGTGTCACAGACAACAGAGAGTTTGTCCCTCTGTCATCTATAGGATTAAGGGAGTCTTAAGCATAAGAGGGACAGCAGAAGGAAAGAAACAAAGAAGCAAAGAAAGAAACAAAGAAACTAAGTATCCAGCTGCCAAGTGGCTGGATGACGATAACAGGTTTTCCTCCTCCATGACCCCAAGATTCCTCATCTGCACAGCTCCTCCTGGCTCTAAAAGACCAATCCTATTCCTTTGTTTTATTTGTTTGCTGCTGTGCCTAGTCACCAGCATGTCTCTGTGCAGAGTGTGGTCAGGTGAGTTCATGCTAAGATGTGTGTGTCTGTAGACCTTCACATAGGTACCTTCACTGGGTATATCTGATGCTCTTGGTCATGGAGGAAGGCATGTCTTGCTTCTTAGAAGTACAAATTCAGATGGGAAGAGTGTGCCATTTTGCTAGTAAAACTACCTGGGAGAATCTCAAGGGCTCTGCACTGCCCATCACCCAAGCCACAGTAAAAGCCCATGGGAAGCAGCCAACAATGAATATAGCTATGCACAGGCTCGTGTCTAAGGTCTTGAGTGTTATCAGAATGCTGAGGTGGACTGACAGAGCCAGGGAGGGAGCAATTGTCATGGCTGAGCACAGGTGCAAAGGGGACCAAGCATGAAGTCTGAGCCCTTTAGAGGCAGGCTGGTGTCACCTAGTAGACACACCAAATATTGAGGAAGTATGACCACCCTCATGCACAATCAAGTAAGGAAAAAATGCCTCAATTCTGGATGTTCATCGTCCCTCCTCAAGAAAATTGCTTTCTCCAAAGTCAGTCCAGCAGAATAAGCCAGCTGGAAGGCTCAGTGTGAAGGCATCTTCAAACTGTATCTGTTTTTTTCCGGCATGAGCTCCAGGAGGAAAGGGGCTCTGTCTGCTTTACCCCAAGCTCTGCCTCCCTTAACTGTAACAGTGAGCAGTCAGCTCACATGATAGGTGCTATTGTTGAGGGAGGAGATATAGGGCAATGGGGTAGGCTGTGGCTGTGGCTGTGGCTTGGGTCCTATGATGCCCACAGAATGGCCTGCTCTTAGTGGAAAACAAAGAAGAAAAGTATTAAGAAGTATAAAAGTATTAAGGTGCTTCAGGGAAGAAATTAGAGCAGACTGCTCTTCCCTTTTCTTTTATCATGATGACCAATTTTTGGTATTTAGTTGTAACTAAGGTCCATTTTTAGAATAAAATCTGTTCCCTGTTCAAAAAAAGAAAAAAAGAAAAAAAGAAGTAAGTAGGAGAGGAGGAATATGGTGTGAGGTGTGGACATGATCAAGATACATTTTATACATGAATGAAATATGTATGAATGTAATATGAATGTATATATAATATGAATATGTATATATTATGAATACAAAGAATAAATATACTATTTTACTAAAAGAGCCACAATGTTGAGGTTATAGGGGCAAGTTTACCATGAGCAAGAACCTCCAACACAACAAAAATGAAGTAAATACAGATAAAGGGATAATGGTATGTGTCAGGGACGATGGCTAGGTGGCTCTCCTGGGTGCTCTCCGTTAACTCAAGAAAAGCCACAGTTAAAAGACTGAGGCTTGAAGGAAAAGATTCTCCTGCCTCAGTTTAGTTCCCAAGGTGAGTGAGTGAGGCCACCTAGCTTGAGCAGCCTTCCACACTGATGGGAGAGTCAGAGAGGGAAGAAGAAAGAATGAATGAATTACCCCAGAGAAGACCTGGTTGTGGGCAGGAAGCAGTAAGTCTACAGTAACAGAAAAGGGGGCACCAGGAGAGCACGTGAGAAAGGAGTGGCCACGTAGATGCCAACCGAGTAGATGCCAACCTTGAGTTGCTATAGACAGCTCAGAGGGAATGTGCCAAGACATCCCTAGCATTCCTTCCTGTGAGCAGGCCCCATGCTGGGCACCTGCCTTTGTTCTGCAGAAGGGTCTACAGTGCTCAGAGGACAATGCTGCAGTCCCTTCCTCTGGGAGACAGATGATCACACACAGAGAAGCAAAGAACACAAAGCTGTTTATTTTTTCTGCCGGCAAAGATAAGCATGCACCAACTGAGCCAGACTTAGGTAGACACTGGCAACAGAGTAACAACCCATGCTCGGCTTTATCCCGTGTCAACACAAGCTGTGATTCATAGGCTCCCTGCAGAAACAAGGAGTCTCCAACCCCAGCAAGAGAAGCTCAGCCCTTGGTCAGAGTCCCGGGTAAGAGATGGCTCCCAGGACAGAGACCAGCCCGCTAAGTGCCAAGGTGCCATTCCAGGCAGGTGAGAACATCAGCCAAGCACTGTGGGGCTCCCAAAGGATATCTATACAGAAAGGCCATGGCACCCGGCACGCTATTTCCCACAACCAGGCTGTATCAGTCGGCCTCTAAATGAGCTGTTATGAGTCTAGTTTCCTTATCTAAATATGGAGTACAAACACCTCGGTATCATTTCCTCTAACACTCGCCCACTCTTCCAAATCATGGCAGGAAGCAAGCAGACAGCAAGACCCAGGAGGACGAGCCATCTGCCACACCCCTCACAGCAGAGACAGGGAGAGGGAAACAGGAAGAAAGAGGATGAGGAAAACTGGAAACAACCTGTACACCTATGCCCTGATGCAGAAAGTGAGGCAGTCAAGGTGAATGAGAGGTCAACAACATGGCTCTGAGAAAAAGCACTTGCTCTGCAAGCCTGATGAACTGACCTGTGCTCCATCCCTGGATCCCGTGGTCAAAGGGAGAGAACTCTTGAAAATTGCCATTTGATCACCACACATGTGCTATCGTGTATGTATAACAGATACACACAATAATAATAATAATAATAATAATAATAATAATAATAGTAATAATAATGAGGGCTTCTCCAATGAGTATCACTTGGAGCTGTTTTGATGAGAGAAATAAGAATTGGGGATACATGTCTTCAGAACAAGATAGTCTGGGAGACTTCCAGAAGACGATAGCCTCAAAGATAGTGTTACTATGTGTATCATTTTGTCCAAAGTTATCCAGCATGCTTCAGTTTTGCCTTCTCAATAGTACTCCGAGCTTATTGATAAAAATCAAGAATGTGTGTTACATTTCTTCCGAATCCTCACAGGACTCACTAGAGGATGGACATGAATACCTGTCTTATCTGCCGAAGACTGACACAGTAGACCTATCTTCTGCATTTATATGGCTGAAGCACTGTGAAAGCATTTTTCATATGTGAATACTCTCCATAAATTCATTTCACAGACACACACTGAGCCTCAGAAAAGTTGAATCATCAGTTCAAGGACCCATTGCCCAGTGCACCACTGGACTAGCCACTGGAGGGGCTGGAATCCAAACCCAAGTGTTTCTGTCCCCACTCCTGTCCACAGACAACAGAGTGACAAACGACCTTCAAAGGCAAAGATGGGCACAGACATGGCATCCATGTGTGTGCATATCGACACATGTGCTCCAGGAAATCATGTGATACACAGCAGGCATGAGTGATTTGGAACAAAATTAAAGGGCCATTCATGCTGTGTGGAAGCCTAAGGAAGATGAACACGGACCTGGAGGGCCAGCCTGATAGGCTGGAGTAGCTGCTGAGAAAATGCTCCTGCATAAGAAACGCAGGAAGGAACAGGAGACGGTGTTGCCGCCGCTTGTGTTGACACAAGATGTTTGGACTGGAGGGAGTTGGTTCTGTGCCTAAGAAAGCGGTTCAAAAATGAGGCAGTGTTTTTGAGTCTATTAGAAGATGCATGGTTAGGACATGACTGAAAGCAATTAACTTTATTCTCACTGGTCTGCTGATCAAGTTACAACTAGAAAGAAGTTTCCACGTGGGGGAGGGGGAGAGGGAGGCAGCAAACCAACCAACCGGTGGCTTCTTTTTTTTTTTTTTTTTTTTTTTGCCATTTTCTGCGGGGCACTCAGGGTGAGCTCAGGGCTGGCAGATGCCTAGGGGATGCCATCAGCAGGGGCCCCTTCATTAATTAAGCTCCGCCCTTTGGGGGAGGCCCATAAAAGTCTAAGGACCTGCACCTCCCTAACCGCCTGGCTTCTCTATCCCCTTCACGAATCTACCTCGGAGCTCCTGTGCTGCCTTCTTCACCCATCATGTCCCGGCAGTCCACCATCACCTTCCACTCCGGCAGCCGCAGGGGCTTCAGCACAGCCTCAGCCACCACACCTACCGCTGGACGCTCCCGCTTCAGCTCTGTGTCTGTGGCCCGCTCCGCAGGAAACAGTGGGGGACCGGGCAGGATCAGTGGTATTGGTCCTGGCTTTGGGAGCCGCAGCCTCTACAACCTAGGGGGGACCAGGCGGGTTTCCACTGGCAGTGGCTTCAGGGGTGGCTTTGGTGGCAGGGCTAGTGGTGGCTTTGGGAGCAGCAGTGGCTTTGCTTATGGAGGGGACTTTGGTGGCCCTGGCTTCTCTGTCTGTCCCTCTGGAGGCATTCAAGAAGTTACTGTCAACCAGAGCCTCCTGACTCCCCTCAACCTGCAAATTGACCCCACAATCCAGCGGGTGCGGAAAGAAGAGCGGGAGCAGATCAAGATTCTGAACAACAAGTTCGCCTCTTTCATTGACAAGGTGGAGCCTGTGCTCACCCATCCAAGTTCCAAGTGCATGGAGTAACTAGGGGGGGTGGCTCATCTCTGGAGATAGCAACAAAGGGAGAAGGGTCCCCAGGAGAAGAACTTCGCTCAACCAGTGCCATCCATGGACATTCTCAAGTCAGGTCATCTGGACCACAGGACCTTGTAGAGATGCTTCCTTCTACTCTCTGGGAGTCCCCCTCCAGAAAGAGGGGTTCTAACTGTGTCACTACCCCGACCCAAAGTATCAGCATTGAGAAACTCAACCCAGACTCTGTGTCTCCCTCTATATTGGTCCCTATGTCCAGTCCATTAAAATCCTAGAGTCTCTAGGGTACTTCCATGGGCTTTCTCATTTGGAGATGGATTTATCATTACATAGCTGCTGATCAATCATGGCGTAAAGCCCCTTGTGCTTGCCTCCTTTGTTAGCAGGTGTGCCTGGTTCTGCCTCCCTGGCTTCTCAAGTGAGGCTCATCCTCTCTGTTCCCCTGTAGGTACGCTTCCTGGAACAGCAGAACAAGGTCCTGGAGACCAAGTGGAATCTCCTGCAGGAGCAGGGCTCCAGGACAGTCAGACAGAACCTGGAGCCTTTCTTCGATGCGTATGTCAATGACCTCCGCCGGCAGCTGGATGGCATCACAGCTGAAAGAGGCAGACTGGACGCTGAACTGAGGAACATGCAGGAGGTTGTAGAAGACTTCAAAGTCAGGTGAGTGGGAGACGGGCTCCTGACTGCACACCACTGTCCCTGGGGCTGTTTCCTCTGAGGTCCAGAGAATGCAGAGGAATGAATGCCACACCAGCCAGGAATGTTGGATGAGCAGGGAGCCCAGAGTGCAGGAGATGGGGGGGTGGGGGGTCAAGGTGCCTTCGTTTCAACATCAGGGCCTGTTCTTATCTGTCTACACCACTGAGGTGGGCACTAGCATCATCATCTGTCAAGATGAACACTGCAGCCTATCCCAGTAAACAGTGTTTCTTCACCTTTGGCTGTTTATCTCCACTGGATGTGAGCCCAGGGGCTGAGATGGCTTGAATTTCCCAGATGACATGAGCTCGGAGTGAAGGAAGGTCGCAAGGATGGAAGGGTTCTGTTCTTCCTTGAACACCATCTGCTCACTGTTTGGGCTACAGTGCAAAGGCTACAGCTAGCAAGCCCTTTAGCTTGTTTAAGCTCTACTTCATCACAAATGACCATTGAACACAGTTCTCAGTGGTTGCCCTGAGGCCCAGTGAAAATATTTCAAACAAAATATAGCTGAAGACTGTCCTGGAACAAATACAGTTTTCTTTACCATTTTAGCAGCCATTACTAAAGCAGCGTATATTTCTGGTGATTAGGACTATGTGTCTATACAGAGTTAGAATTGCCTGAGCACGTGATTCTGTTCCCATGAGTCTACGCTCACCTTCTTATAAAAAGCAGAAGGAATTATCTACCTTTTATGGAAGAAGAAACAGAGGTCAGGTGAATCACCCAAAGTCATGTGCAGGTCACCAAAGAGCTAGCAAGAACGGAAGACCTTTTAACTCTTGCTACAGCCCTGGGAGAATTAAGCGGAAGCCTTGCTCAACCTCACCCCCCCCCCTTGCCCTCATTCTTGCAGGTATGAAGACGAAATTAACAAGCGTGCAGCTGCTGAGAATGAGTTCGTGGGTCTGAAAAAGGTGAGTGGGACATGCATGTCTCTTAAGTGAGATTGATGTATGAGCCTGTAATCCCTGCACTCAGAAGAGCCGAGCCTGAAGCCAGCCTGGCTACATGATGATGCCATACCTCAAAGAAAGAAGGGCTGGGTATATAGATCAGGGGTAGGACTTATGCAGCACTTACCAAGCCCTGAGTTCAAGAGCTGGCCTTGAGAGGTAGAGAGAAGGAGCTTCAGAGAGGAGGATGGAGGAGGAGAGGAGCAAGAAAGAGATTGCGTTTTAACATTAAATTTCAGAATATGAGGTAGTCTGGTCCTGGGCTCCCACAAGAAATATCACATCGATGATGAGATCATCCAATGAGCTCAAATCTTTCAGAATATAACCCTTATATCAGTATATATCCCTACTTCTGCTTAGGTTTCTGTTAGCCCACGAAGCTTAAGCCCTGGTTTTAGTGTCCACCTAGCCCAGTCCCTGGAAACCCAGGCTTGATGCCCTCAGCTCACTTTGACTTACTGTTTGGATCTGGGGTCATTTCAGGACGTAGACAGTGCCTACATGAACAAGGTGGAGCTGGAAGCAAAGGTCGACTCTCTAACTGACCAGATCAACTTCTACCGGATGATCTATGAAGCAGTAAGAATCTGCAAGCGTTTCTTCTGTTGCTCCTGGTACCAGAGCCTAGAAAGGAAAGGATGCTTCAGGGTGTCATTCACTTAGTGAGCTGAGCTGGTATCTCTCCCCGAAGCATCCTATGTGGAAGCCTGGGGGAAAGGTGGTCCCAGAGAGAATGCTGGCAACTTTGACTCATGAAACAGTTTCAACTCTGAGACCTTTCCCCATATGCACAAATGGCAAGGCAGCCCTAGCCCTAGAGGGGATGAAGACTGCACCCACTCTTTTCCTCAGCTATAGTTCAACTCACTGGCCAGATGGCTGCTTAGCCTCTGAAGAGGCCTTATTAGGGGGCTCTGCCATTTAAAAAGCAGATACCTGGGTCTGAGGAGAGACAGAGGATGGAAGCAGTGAAGTCACTCTGGGGGGGTGGGATGGCTGGATCGGCTGATTCCAAAGAACTTCTTCCCACATGTTGTAATTGTATCACCAGTGGAGAGCATCACTGTAACCGGAGAGAACAGTGACACCACCACACGGATGAGTCGTCTAGAAACTTCCAGGGACATGATTAACAGAACTGGGGGAGGGGAGGGGCACCTGGAAGGACTCTGCCAGGGATGCCAGAGAAAAGATTCCTAGCCTAAGTAGTTAGTTACCTCAGAAGTGCAAGGTCCCTTCCTTTTGTTCCTGGGTGACTCTGAGTTGACAACCCTGCAGGAGCTGTCTCAGATGCAGAACCAGGTGAGTGACACCTCTGTGGTCCTCTCCATGGACAACAACCGCAGCCTGGACCTGGACAGCATCATTGCCGAGGTCAAGGCCCAGTACGAGGACATTGCCAACCGAAGCCGGGCAGAGGCTGAGTCCTGGTACCAGACCAAGGTGAGGCACTGCGCTTCACATCCCTCACTGAAACTTCACAAGTGAAGTTCTGACACCAGGAAAGCTTAAACACAAGTCTAAGCACACACTAGTGTGTTGCCCAGAAAGTATACGGTGCTCAGGACGTACCCAATCCACATCTCACGATAGATGGAAGTGGGAGAGACTCCAAAACAATGAAGAAGTGTGCATCACAGCCCAGAAGGGCTTATGAATTCTTCCTATAATCTGGACTCCCCCGCTCTGCCAAATGGAGGTTTCAGGTTACAAATACAGAAACTGCAATCAGAGAATTCGGGGTCTAGAAGTTCAGAAAAAGGATGGGCATTCACAGAAGGGAAAAAAGAAAGACACCACAGGGCTTCCAGAAAGATCTATGTCTTTGGTCTAGCAGAGAAGGGTAAAGGAAAGTGAGAGACTTAAGAGGGAGTTAGTGCTGACAAGCAGCTACAAGACAAGGATGCACACACTCATGCCAGAAGGAGGGCACGGTGACCTTAGAGAAATACTGCTGAAAGCCTGGGTGACCAGGTTTGTCCTAGAACAGTGTGGCAGACCCAGAGCCATCCCCTTGCCAAACCCAGGCCCGTCAGAGGGGCGTCTGCCTGCTGCCCTCTGAGCCTCCTGTTCTCTCTCTGAGCCTGCTGCTCTCTGAGCCTGCCATTCTCTCTCTGAGCCTGCCGTTCTCTCTCTGAGCCTGCCGTTCTCTCTCTGAGCCTGCTGCTCTCTGAGCCTGCCATTCTCTCTCTCTCTCTCTCTCTGAGCCTGCTGCTCTCTGAGCCTGCCATTCTCTCTCTGAGCCTGCTGCTCTCCGATCCCCACTGCTTGCACTGCCCTCTGTACTTTGTTAGTTCCTCTGGCAGGATGTGGGAGAAAAGAAGCAGTTTTCCCATGTCAGGGGTCCATTGTACAGCTCTGTGACAGTGAGACCTTAAGGCACACTTAGCCCCAGCAGGAAGTAAAATTGGTAACAGACATCTCCCTGCAGTTTGGGTTTGTGGTTGTTTGCTCCTTCTAATCCTGAGAATCTGGCCGCAGAACAGGCCTAGCTGTCCCGCACTTTCCAAGCAGTGGACCTTGACTCGGACAGGAGCCCTTCTGCAGAATAGGCTGGAGGAGGCAGGGTGTGGCAGTCCCTTGTATACAAGCTTGCCATGGATACATTCAGCATGAGCACCTCTGAGATCAGAGGCTCCGCTAGGCCAACGCAGTGCATCCTGTAGCCTCGGCACCATCTGCAATGGTCTTCTGCCCTTCCTCTTTGATTCCCAACACCACTGTCTGCAAGGCTACCTAAACTCATGGGCATAGCTGATCCTGATACAAGAAGCCCCACCACACAGTGGCAGTGAGCAAGCTACTTCCTCACTTCTACAACTTACTGCCATTTCTCCTGCCTCGGAGTTTCTCACAGGTCCTTTGTCCAATGTGGAATGTTCTCTCTCTGAGATGACTATATAGGCCCCTCTTACCCACACTGCAGATGAGAGCTCAATGTTTCTCCTTCAGTCCCTTTCCTTTCGGGTTTTTGTTTTTGTTTTTGTTTTTGGAGACAGGGTTTCTCTGTATAGCCCTGGCTGTTCTGGAATTCACTTTGTAGACCAGGCTGGCCTCGAACTCAGAAATCCGCCTACCTCTGCCTCCCAAGTGCTGGGATTAAAGGCGTGCGCCACCATGCCCGGCAGTCCCTTTCCTTTCATACACACACTCACACACACCACCACCACACCACACACCTTCAAACCCAAATTGGACTCCTGTGGCACTCTGAAAGTTTGCCACTAGATGCTTACATGTTTGGATACACAGAGGCAACAGTGTAACAGGCAACAGTGTAACGGCTGTTTCTAGAGCCGGCTACCTCCAAACAAGCATATGGACTCAGGAAGAACCACCTGGAAAGAGTGAGGTAAGGGGAGCGTGGCTGGTGAATGAGAGCCTACTCTGCTCACAGGCGTTTGACTAGGTGATCTGCTCTGGTTCTAACAGTACGAGGAGCTGCAGGTGACAGCAGGACGGCACGGTGATGACCTACGCAACACCAAACAAGAGATTTCAGAGATGAACCGGATGATCCAGAGGCTGAGATCTGAGATTGATGCCGTCAAGAAGCAGGTACAGTTGAGTGAGTGAGGGCAGGAATGCTCCTTTCTCCTGGCTTATCCCACCACCTCCAGGGACTCCTATCCAAGGATCACCTCCAGGGTCTGTTCACAGACTCACGGCACCTTCCTTCTCTTCAGTGTGCCAGCTTACAAACTGCTATCTCTGACGCTGAGCAGCGTGGAGAGCTAGTTCTCAAGGATGCTCGGGCTAAGCTGATGGAGCTTGAAGATGCCCTACAGAAAGCCAAGCAGGACATGGCCAGGCTGCTGAGAGAGTACCAGGAGCTCATGAATGTCAAGCTGGCACTAGATGTGGAGATCGCCACCTACAGGAAGCTGCTGGAAGGCGAGGAGTGCAGGTGAGGGATGAGGTGACCAGTAGTCTATTCTTACAGCAAACAGAACTTACCTCAGCACCCTGAGCTGTGGCATTGAGCAGGTGCAAATCTCTTTCCAGACTGCTACATCATTCCAGGCGCACCCCATAAAAACATAAGGCCTGAGAAAGTCTAAGAAATCACACCCTGTTAAAGGAGAGTGCTGGTTGCATGGTAGACCTGAAAAAGTGGGGTAAAAGGCTCTGGACTGAAAGAAACTGTCCTAGATTTGGGCTTATAGATCCATACTCATTATGAAAAGATGGTTTCCCTCCAGCCCTTAAATTCTTCAGGGGAAGAATAAAGGGACTAGATTCTGTGACACCCCAAAGGATTTTGGTAATCTTCCATTTGGCGGCTGTGTCACTAAGGGCAAGTTACTTAACCATCCCACATCTCAGTGTTCTTGTCAAACGGGGGTAGTGATAATTCTGATGTTGTATATTGTTTAAAGGGTTAAAATAAGGCAATGTCATGAAACACTTGCAACCACTCATGGTATGTAACAAGTATTTGCAGGTTTTATTTAGGTTTTCTTGTTGTTCTGTTTTGTTTTGTTTTGTTTCGTTTTGTTCTTGAAGCTGGTAAGGTGGCTGGATGGTTAAGAACATGTTCTTCTCTAACAGAGGACCAAAGTTTGGTTTTTGGCACTCACAATGGGGGATTAATAATAGCCTGTAATTCCAACTGCAGGGGATCCAACACCCTTTTCTGGCCTCTTTTGTCAACCACACTAGTAAGCACATACCTACACATAGGCATACACACAAAATTTAAAGGCCCATTTATTTATTTTTATATGTGTGAGTGTTTTTCATGGAACCTGTGGAAGTCAGAGAGGGCATTGAATCCCCTGAAAGCTGGCGTTACAAATGGTTGTAAGCCATCCTGTGGGTTGTTGGAACCTGGATCCTCTGTAGGAACAAGTGCTCTTAACCATGTGGTGTCCCTACACCCCTAAAAATGTTTTGCTTAAGTTAAAAAAACATACAAATCTTGCTGTCATTCAATTTAGTGGCTAAAGGAATGGGCTTTGAGGGTAGATAAATCTTGTTTCAAACCCTGTGGTCTCTGATCTTTACTTTCCCACTATAAAACTGAGATGATAATTCCTACCTAATAGGATTGTTGAGAGAAGTAATGACTATAGCAGGTTCTCAGTAGTGTTGGTGTTAGCTCCACGTGAGCACTTAGGGATGAAGGCCAGTTGCTAAGACAATAATAGACTGATTGTAACTACTGTTATTTTCATGATTTGGACTCCTCTCCACACCTATAAAAGCCTTGGTGTCTGACAAGAATCCCTTGTTGAGAGAGAAATATGGTTACAGAGACTGTCCTGCCGTTCTAATGAACTCTAGTCTGTGATTGGTTTTCGCTTCCTCAGGTGGGGGCCTGGTTTAAACCCAAACTGTGCTTCTAAAGTTACAGGCATCATGGCTCCAAACCACAGGATCCATTTATGAGACCCTTACTATTTTTAGTATCTCAAGTATTTTCAGGGTTTTAAACCTGCATGACTTCTTGCAATAAAAAAATAATAATAAGGGGTTTTTCAGTGCACTTAAAACAACCACAAATTCATCATTGCAAATGCCTGCCAAGTGACAACCTGGACAGTAACCTTCCCTCCTCTCTTCCCAACCAGGCTGAGCGGAGAGGGAGTTTCCCCAGTGAACATCTGTGAGTATGACCCCTGTGGCCTGGGGCTCTCGTGGTCAGAAGGGTGGGTACAAGGCAACTGTGAGAAGTCCGCAGGCAGGTTCATTTTGAGACAGTTTGGGGGCCTCTGTTTATTGGAGGAAAAGTCATAGTGGGTTAGAGGGGCTTTTTAATTAATTTATTTACTTACTGTAGTGTTGGGAGTTGAACCTAGGGCCTCTCATGTATTATGACTATGCTCCCATATGCCCACCCTGTTTTAACCTCTGCCTCATACAAACAAGCTCTGCTCCCGGTCATGTCTTCGTATTTTGTTTGTTTCCCACTGAGTTAAATCCAAGGCACCTGAGTGACCCAGGCTGGCTTCAAATTCCAACACCTTCCTACCTCTAGTTCCCTCGAGGTTCTTCGCTGTCGAGTGACAGCGTCAACCACTGTACAGGTTGGGTGGTTCCTGAGACAGTCTTACAAGACTCCTTGGGGTTGCAAGTCTAGGTTCAAGAGTTTGGAGGTGAGCATTTGACAGGCCAGGGTACACGAAAGCTCTTGTCTTTGCCTAGACCCTTTGGAGAGAACTCTTACACTAGACACACACCATAGCTAGTGAGACGGCCCTGACAGCTCTGAACAATCTGGTAAGAGTCTGCTACTACAGAGTGCTGCTGCCAGGAGGTGATAGGCTCTTCTGTAGGTACGATCTGGGTTTACAGTGCCATGCCACGGGAACTGCAGGGGAAGGACATGTGTATTCCTGTGAGTGTCCAGAAGGAAGGAGACTCCAGAGTCAACCCTGAAGAGGCAGACAGGCTCAGACAGCAGCAGTGGTCGTACATAGCAGAGAGGGAAGTGTCTCCAGTAGGTTCTAGAAGAGAGGCAGTGGGCAGAAGACGGGAGGCAGCACAGTCCAGCAGAGGTGGAGGCAGGATCTCACAGCACAAGCAGGAATTAGGAGGGCCAGCATCTGTCTGTGACTGTAGAAGCTCCAGGTCACAGGCACCTTCCTTCTTTCCTGCCTGCAGTTCTGATCCTGTCTCCTCTTCCCCACAGCTGTGGTCACTTCTACGGTTTCCAGTGGCTATGGTGGTGGCGCCAACATTGGAGGTGGAAGCCTGGGTCTTGGTGGGAACAGTAGCTACTCCTTCACGACCAGTGGTGGGCACAGCCTGGGCACAGGTCTAGGAGGCTCTGGCTTTACCACCAGTAGCAGCCGGGTCCCAGTGGGCAGCGGCTCCAGCATCAAGTTTGTCTCCAGCACATCATCCAGGAAGAGTTACAAGCACTGAGGTGGCCAGCAGGCAGTCTCCCTTGCCACTGCTCCAAAGCCTCCTTACACTTATGCCTGGGACTCATCTCTCCTATCCTCTTCACAATAGCCCCCTTCCCAGCTGCCAGGGATCCTGGCATCCGGGCTAAACCCATTCCCTGGCCTATGGCAGCCTCCTGACAGCCCTAGGCTGCTTCTGGTACTTCTTTGTGTTAGACACGCAGACCCAAAGCTCACTCCCCTCCAAAGTTCACAATAAATGTATCTGCCAGGGCAGGACATCTGCAAACACCCCCAGACATCTACAAATGCCCCTTCAGTACCACCTGCCCCTTTCCTCCGGGTGCAGCGATGGAGGAGTCCGTGTCTCCAGGCCATCCTCAGTGCTGAGCTGCCTTGTCCTTCTCTGGCTGCTTATAAACTACCAGCTAGAGTCAAAGCTCCTCTGTTTCCACCTGGAATGTGCCTATTAAATGCATGTGTCATGTGTTTGGCTCAGTCCTCTGTGTGCAGTACTGATGAGCCTGGAGCAACTCCGACTCTCTCAGGCAGCCCCAGCCAATGTTATTCCATATAAGCAGTACTCAAGACACAACAGTTCTTGCCCTTCCAGAGGAGCTGGAGGGGGGAATTGAGAAGAGGGGAGCATGGGGAGGGCAGCAGACCAATAGTCTTCCTCCTCTAGTGGATCCTACTCTTTGGAATGCTTGTTTGGGAAGTCCCAACCCCTGAGCAGAGCCCTGCCCAGCCTCCTGCTCTGTATGTCATGCAGGGCGAGGCCATACCCTCCCCAAATCAGCCTGTGTTCCTGGGACAGCACTGACGTAGGATGGGTGGTCAAGACACTGGCCAGCAAAGGAGCTGATTGTTCCCTAACAGCTTCAAACTTGTAGACGTGAGCAGAAAAATAACAGAGCAGGAGAGGAGTTAAAAGTCAGCCCCGAGGCCAAGGAGTAAATGAGTCCATAATTGTAAGACAGGGAGACACCCAGGAAGCTCCTCATTCCTGCATTTATAGTCTCCTGGACCCCTCCCCTCAGGACCTAGGGGGATGATGGGACTAATCATGAGTGGGATCGAGGTGTTTGGCCAGGGTGGGCTCATCACATAGGATTACTGATAGGAGCTGCCAACCAGAAAACCACCCACAGTCAGAAAGGAGAAGTTCTATCATAGGAGTCGGAAGGGAGGGGTGTGAAGTAAGAGACCGAAGTATAGAATGGTTGAGGGTAACAATTTCAGAGCAGACAGGAAAAACTGTGCAAATAATTGCCGAATTCACTAGCTAAGACCAGGGAGGAAAGAAGAGGGTGGGAATGTGGGGGGACCTCAGACTACTCCTTAGGAAGGACCAGAGACATCACTTTCCTCTGCTATGTGAAGCACAGGGATTCTGGGCACACAGCCCAATCAGCCACTGGGTTCTAGTGTTGTCTCCAGGATTCCCTGGCCATGTGACCTGCATGCCAATGGTTGCCGGTGGAAACCAAGGGCAAAAACATCCAACGTTGGAAGGTAAACTGAAAAAAAAACTGTTGGCAATAATCCGCCATCCATTTTCATAAAGTTACAAAATAAAATGTAATGTTTGTGGTAGACCTACCTCATGATGTGTCACAGACTGGACTCTCAGTGAATAGATTTTTAAAATACATATGTAAGTGACCAAGATAGGACGGGCACAGTCAGATGTTTGGGTCTGGGAGTTAGGTGTGGAGGAGAGAGCTGTGGATGGAAGCTTGGGGGACAGGGACAGTCCAGAGTTTGTGACTGAGAACCTGGGCAAGTGGGGAGCTCTGGCCCCAGGTGTGCCTCAGGCTGGACTTCCCAGGCCTGGTCCTGCCCAGGGTAGGGTGTTCCCCACCGTGATTAGCAGGCAGGAAGATGGGTTGTGGCCAGACATGCCATTGGGGTGAACACAACACAGTGGTCTTTGATCTACTCTGGCCAAGCCCAGTTCTTGAAAGGGATAAAACTCGAGATGAGCCCAGGCGAGGTAGACTTCGAAGGCTCCACTCTTGCCATTCTTTTGCTCCGCTGACCTTTGACACCGACTTCCACCATGACCCAGCGATCCTCGGTGACCATCAAGTCTGGGGGCACGCGGAACTTCAGTGCCTCCTCGGCTAGCCTCCTCCCTGGATGTCGCCCGGGATTCAGCTCTGTCTCTGTGTCCCAGAGTGGGAAGAGTTTTGGAGGTGGCATAGGGGGTGGTTTTGGGACAAGAAGCCTACACAGCTTTGGGGGTAACAAGAGGATCTCCATCGGTGGGGGCTACCGCTCCAGCCGAGCCAGCTTTGGGGGCGCTGCCTGTGGTCTGGGTGTCAGCGGCATAGGATACAGAGTTGGGGGAGCCTATGGCGGGTATGGATTTGGAGGTGGGGTGGCCCCTGGAGCTGGAGGCATCCATGAAGTCACTGTCAACCAGAGTCTCCTGACACCCCTCCACCTGGAGATTGATCCATCTCTCCAGCGGGTTCGAAAGGAGGAGAAGGAACAGATCAAGACCCTCAACAATAAGTTCGCCTCCTTCATAGATAAGGTGAGAGGCAAGCAGGGTACCCACTGCTGAAGCAGCTGCCTTTTGGAATCTTTACTTTCTGGGATTTCCTGAGGTCAGCTTTGGCTTCCCAGGATGCATGCACCCGGAGCCTAGGCAGTCTGCTGATGGGGTAGCCGAAAAGTGTCTACCTCCATCCAGCCTGAGCTCTCAGACCCACAAGGAAGACACTGCTACTCTGATGGTTGGTGATCGATCATGAGCTCAGCTAGACAGATTGGAGGGAAGGCAATAAGGAAACAAAGGCTTTATTGCATGGAAGTGCATTGGGTCTCTTTCTTTCTCCCAAGGCAGAGGTATTTCCCTGTTGGTGTACCTGGGAGTAGCCTAGGTGTAGGATACCATGTGCATGGTAAGATGAAGTGTGTGACTCCGTTCCAATGGCTCTGTGACTTGGGCTCCTAAGGGTCCTAAACAGACAGGGAGAGAGGCCTGTGAGACCTGATGTCATTGTGCACTATCTCATACCTCTCCTGGGAAAGAGCTCCATCACAGCCCTGGACCCCTCAGGCTACATACATGCCTGGGATGAAGAAGAGTGTGGAGCTGAGAGGTGTCCAGCTCAGGCTGTAGTTAGGCTACTGAGAGGAAAGCCACCCCTCTTCTCAAGCCCCGTAGGGTAGCACAGATGGACTGTCAGATCCCTTTGTGGCTCTGTTGAACTACAAAAGCCTCCTCACTGGGAACAGATCACTGGGTGGATAGACACTGCTCGGGTACCAGTTCTTAAACATTGCCACCTTGTCTATTCAGTGACCTGTGTCACTGCCTGGGTTATTCCAACAGGGGCATGACTTCCAGGAACCTGGCTGAGAAGGGGACATCCTGGACTCTGCCTTTTCCTGGTTTATTCTGACGGGAGAGGGGAGTGGTGGATAGGTTGGGTAGGACTTGGAGCCAGGCACTCTCTCTTCCATGGTGGGAGTGGCAGGGAAAGTGGTCTTTAACATTAGTTAACGACCCTAGGGAGATACTGCTGTCTCTGAAGGCATGTGTTCCCTCATTCTTGGGAGCTAAGTGACATTACAGTCCCTCTCAGTGGAAGGACTTCAGGTTGAGAAAAAGCTATGCGCAGTTCCCAGAACCAGGATCAGATGGAGCTAAGTCCAGAAACCAAATAATAGCTCAAGACCACAAGGGACTCAGGAGCAACTCCAGGGATCTGATTGCTCAGGGCTATGTGACGAGTGAGAGACATGGCTGGGATTGTGCCCGGGCTCCCCAGTGCAATTCCAGAATGACCTATACTAACATTTCTAGAATGACAGGCAACTGATTCTACGTTCTAGATCCTGAAATATCCTCCCAGAAAAGAAATGGACAGATAGAATTGTCTGCCATAACCCTCCCACCCATATCATAGGAATCAGTTTGGGCTCAGTTAGCTAGTGTTTTGGTTTTGTTTGTTTGTTTTCATAAGTTACCTCATGTCAACATGATCGGTATATTCAGATGGCTTCCAGCCCCTCTGGATCTATCATTTGCTTCGCAAGCCCACTGCACCAACACTGACTTGACTCTCCACATCCCAAGCTCCTTGCAGCTCAGGGGAGAGGGCAGAAGCCAACACCTGAGTTTGGGGGTCATGCAGGGTCCCTTACTATTTATGGGTGTCCTACATCACAGAGCATGTGAGAGGCTGCAGGAGGAAAGCCTTCACAGTCTCTTACCTTTGGCGGAGACAGGTACGGTTCCTGGAGCAGCAGAACAAAGTCTTAGAGACGAAATGGAGCCTCCTCCAAGAGCACAAAACAACCAGGACCAATCTAGAGCCCATGTTCGAAGCCTACATCACCAACCTGAGGCGCCAGCTGGAGTGCCTGGGAGGGGAACGGGGCAGGCTGGAGACAGAGCTGAAGAGCATGCAGGACGTGGTAGAGGACTTCAAGAACAAGTGAGTGGGTCCTCCATCTATGTGGCCCAGAGCCATGGAGCCAGGGGAGGTCAGGCTAAAGGAGAGGGACTGGTGCTATCCAGTTTCACTACATTCAGCAGTTCCCCACATCTGCCCCATCTGATGGGAATGGGACACACACTTGAGGCATAAGAGGTTGGGGTTTGAGGAAGGGAGGGATGGGGTTTACAAGAAAATGTACAAATGAGCCCAAAGGCTTGTCCAGATGTAACAACCTTGGCAGACAGAAAATGCAGGCTCTGAGACGTCCGCTCACTTACCCAAGTTACCCAAGGGCAACTCATGAGTGAAGAATTAAAGCCAGAGACTCCACCCCTCCATTTATAGCATTTATATCTTCACCCCAGCCCTGCCCAGGAGGCTGGAGAAATAGAGAAGAAAAAGATTGTCCCAGGACCACATGCAGTTTCCCAGACACAATTAATAACTCCACAAAACCCATCTGGCTTCTGCAGGGAGCATGAGATGCCCGGATTCTGAGGCAGTCTGGGTGGGCTGAAATGAAAGGGAAGCTCTCTTCTGAAAGGACTGTTTACAGAGACTACTGTAGCATGTCATGGGTGCCAGAGTCTGTACAGCCAAATTGAAGATGAGAAATCTGGGGTGTGCGATCCTATCGGCTTAAAGACTACACCTTCATGACAGAGTGCAGTGTGGTTGAAATGTGGGGGACATAGCAGGGTGGCAGAAGCCAGGCTAGAGGCCAGGGGCTGCCAGTCAAGGAGAAGAAAGAAGAGGAGGAGAAAGAGAGAGGGGAGGAGGGATAAGAGAAAGGACAGGCTTCTTTGGAGATCCAGGCTGTGTGGACATACAACACAGGAAGAGGCATGATACTATATTTTGCCACTTTCAGTTTGAGTTTTCTTTTAGCGGAAGTAGGGGTGTTTGATTTGGGATTCCAGGCCACATATGTATGAGGGGACCACACCACCAGAGAATATTCTCCAAGTGTGCCCATCTGCCATACCCCTGAGCTAAAGAATATGCAGGATGGCATACAGGAGAACTGGGCCAGATAGAACAAGTCCAACCACACTCTCAAGCCCTCTTCCCAACACCCACCCTTCTTGGCCCTTTCCACAGGTATGAAGAGGAAATCCACAGACGCACAGCGGCAGAGAATGAGTTCGTGGTACTCAAAAAAGTAAGTGCAAGGGCATTCTCACCGGTGTCGGGTACCTGGGGGAGGCAGAATTTTCACGGAAGCCTATGGTTTTCCTGGAGGCATATCTGACTTTAAACATGAGGACACTGGGGTCTGGGGAGGTTCAGATTGTTGTGCAGAGGTAGTTAGAAGCAGGTCAGGATCCAGGACTCCCATGTCCAAGCTATGTAAGTTGTGGCACCAACCCCTCTCCTTGCATGGGGCAATGTAGGATGAGGGAAGCCAACTGGACCTGGTCCTTAGCTCAGAATCCAGAATACAAAACCAATCTTTAGGCAGAGCCATAGGAGGATTGAGCAGTGGAAGTCTAGAGTTCTGGCTGTCCTGCTTTGAGAATGGCAGAGGGAAGGGGGTAAAATCCTCCAAGGATTATACTAAAGCAAGAATGGAGCAGCAGTTCAGAGAAGTGAAGAGAAATGGGATGGACAGAGGTGTGAGGAGAGAGGCCATGCAGACTTTGGGGAGAGGCTGGAAGAGCTCATAGGCAATGGGAGCCTCTGACTCAGGATGGAGCATCTTCACCTTAGAAGGTGACATAGGAGACCCTTGCATGGTGAGCAGCAGACAGGCACTCCTGAAGGTCATACTATGTGGATTTCCCATCTCTCCAGTGCCACTCAATAACATTCAGGAAAAACAATGTGCTCCCTGGGAAGCTGAAGCTGTCCCACTAGCTTCAGAGGTAATTTCCAGAGGCTGCTAGGCAACCCAGGGGGGGATAGGACCCAGAATGACCTCATGCTTTGTGCCTAGGACGTAGACGCTGCCTACATGAACAAGGTGGAGCTAGAGGCCAAGGTGGAAGCCCTGATGGATGAGATCAACTTCCTGAGAGCTTTCTTTGAAGCGGTGAGACCCTGGGGAACCCCATCTGGGGGGCTGGAGGCTGAGAGCACATTGTGGGGAGGGACACACAAGCTGTCATCTCTTTCCTGGCCTCCTCTCTGCTCCTCCCCCCAAACCATCTATGGATTGCAATTCATGGAGCAGATATTTGAAGGGGGGAAATGTGAGGTTTCTGGGGGTAACAAGAAGTTTCCAAAGTTTTCAATCTTGGCCAACCAGAATAATTAGAATAAGTGTGTTCTGTTGAACAGACAGAATATCTGCATGTCACGAAATTTAAGGGGTTCCTACAGAACTGTCTGAGCGCTATGGCTCACTAGCCCAGCTCAGTCCTGCCCAGTCCCACCCCACTGCTATTCTTCTTAGAGCACAATAAATTTGTGCAGTTATATCAATCAGCAGAAGTCACCCAGCTGGCTGGTGCTTTCTAACCAGTTATGACAATCGCTTGCCTCTCCTAAAGACATGCTTTTATGGAGTGCCAGGGTTCTCTTCTGTAGATGCAGGGACACCACAAACATAATCAAGACCCTGCTTTTTCCCTCCCTCTGGTGCCCCTTCTCTTGTTTTCTAGCTTCATGCCCCATCCTTAAAGAACATAACACAGGGCAGTAGGGGGAAAGGATGGGACTGAGTAGTGCCTGGTCCCTTCTGACTCAGGCTTCTTGCCCAAGGTGTGGTCTCAGTTGAGTGTGAAGGGCTGGGCTTCTTCAGAGAGTGAGATATCACAGTACTCACAGTCAGTGGGCTTCCTAGACAACAGGAAGCTGCATTCCACCATGCAAGAACCTCTATGCCAGAGCCTGCCCCAGTGGATCACCATCTCCAAAGCACATGTGTGCATTCATACACATATCTGCACACATGCACAAAACCTACAAACATGTGCATACACATATGCACGTGCGTGGATGCCCTGTCTCATCTCTCCTTTTTGAGCTCAATCACAGGAGCTGGCTCAACTTCAGGCTCAAATCTCTGAGACCTCTGTGGTCCTGTCCATGGACAACAACCGCAGCCTGAACCTGGACAGCATCATTGCCGAGGTCAAGGCCCAGTACGAGGACATTGCCAATCGCAGCCGGGCAGAGGCTGAATCCTGGTACCAGACCAAGGTGAGGTGCCAAGATATATCAAATTACCCAGGCATAGGGAATAGAGATTTCAGAGGCTAAAAAGATAAGCGCCTTCCCTCTCCAGTGTCTCAGCCTAATGAGGACCCAAGTAGCTGAGTTTAACTTAGAGCTTACATACATTCTGAGCATTACCAAGGGCCAAAATCACCAGGAGCAAGGGGAATAGTCAGATATAGGCAAAAATGCCAGGTCTCCTTCCAGGACAGATGACATATACCTCCGAAGTTTTACATCAAAGAAACGGGCATAAGTGGTCAGCTGCAGCCACCATGCCAACAGGAAGGGGTGAGGTCAAGACCAAGGCCTCATGCCTTCAAGAAGAAGACAGAGCAAAAAAGAGAGCTGGATCCAGCTGGAACCAAGGCTCTGGGCACAAAGACTTTATATATATAGATCACAGAATGAGATTTTCCAAGTTGGAGTAGATACTCTGAGCTAGGAGTCATGGAGACAGTATGCTCTGGTGTCATGACAAATGGATGTGGAGGAAGATTCCCTATCATAAAGCATCCCCACGTATATGATGCTGGTCTGGGGCGGGGGGGTCAGATGCATGGAGCAGAAGAGAGGGAAGAGAGGCCAGGAGCAGGAACAGGGGGAAGAGCCGCAAGTGATGCTGTTGGCTGAAGTGTGTGGATATGGAGAACAAGTCCATAGCAAGACATGGTGTCAACAGATTCAGTGGGCAGGGTGAGATAATCCAGCACCCTCCAAGCAGTGCACTGAAAGTCTAGATGGTTCAGGGGAGCCACAGCCCTCACCAGTTGGACCTGGCTATCCCTGGTGGCTGCACACATCCCTCACCCTTCTTCCTCCCAGTATGAGGAGCTGCAGCGGTCTGCTGGCCAACGTGGGGACGACCTCCGTACTACTAAGATGGAGATCTCTGAACTGAACCGGGCCATGCAGAGGCTTCGTTCTGAGATTGACAACCTGAAGAAGCAGGTAGGACTGATATCTCAAAGGCCATCCCATCCATGCCTCTGCATCGGGGAAGGCTTGGGTCTGGGCTGTCTCAGTTAAGGATACCATTGCTGTGACGAAGCACCATGACCAAAGCAACTTGGAGGAAATAGGCTTCCATAGCAAAGTTCATTGTCAAAGACAGGAACCCAAGCAGGGCAGGAACCTGGAGCAAGATCCGATGATGGAGGCCATGGAGGATGCTTTTTACTGCTTGCTCAGCATTCTTTCTTATAGAACCCAGGACCACCAGGCCAGGGATGGCACCACCCATAATGGGTTGCCCCCCCCCCATCGGCCACTAATTAAGAAAATCCCCTACAGCCAATCTTATGGAGGCATTGAGGTTCCTTCCTTTCTGATAACTCAACCTTGTGTCAAGTTGGCATAAAGCTATCCAGGACATGGGCTGAACATAGGTTGAGGATTGAAATCCCTCGGATGAGGGCTTCTCAGGACTAGGGATGCACACTGGGACAGGCCTTTCCTCTGACCATGGCTACATGGTCACTCTTGTCTTGGTTTATGTACTTACCCACTGCCCAGAGAGAGAACACAGAAAGCCATTTTCTCATCCAGATAACTCTACACTATTCTTGGGGACTGAGAACAATCTTATCTTCAGACACAACACTCTGACTTCCATTGCATTAACATATTCCGGGGCAGTTAATCTTACCCACATGGAAATCCACGAACAGTATCACAGACCCCTCCTTTCTCCCGAGAGCAGTGTGCCACACTCCAGGCTTCCATTGCCGATGCTGAGCAGCGTGGGGAGCTGGCTCTCAAAGATGCCAAGAACAAGCTGGCCGAGCTGGAGGATGCCCTGCAGAAGGCCAAGCAGGACATGGCCCGTCAGCTTCGCGAGTACCAGGAGCTCATGAATGTCAAGCTGGCACTGGACATAGAGATCGCCACCTACAGGAAGCTTTTGGAGGGCGAGGAGTGCAGGTGCATACCCATCATGACCCAGACCGATGCTCCCAGAGTGGGATAATATGCTTCAGAGGCCACATGAGCTGCTCACTACAATGCCCTTACACAGAAAGGCCCAAGGTCAATGCTGCTTGCTATTCTCTCAGAGATTTCCTCCTCCAGCTGGGTCTGGGCCAGGGTCAAAGCTGTGAGGTAAATGCAGCCACCATCTCTTAGACATCCCTAAGCAGGGACATTGTGACTTGGGCCTTATAACACTCCCAAGTGCCTTTGGTATCGACCTCCAGAACACTAAATCATCTTACACTTTACTCCACTCTGCCTCATTGGCATGGGGTCTCAGTTTCTGTTTCTTTCTGTATCTTGACTTGATTCCTTCTCTAGGTTGCCCCTTCTGTATTTTTGTTAGCTTCTAGTGCTCATGAGATAAATGTCAAGCTTGTTAAACACGGGGCTTGGCCCACAGCATGTTCTCAGCACTGATGACATCATATGCAAGGCACCCAGAGCTCTCTAGGCCCTCCACAGTGACATGCTGTCTCTTTCCATCTGCTGCAGGCTCACTGGAGAAGGTGTTGGTGCCGTGAACATCTGTGAGTAAATGTCTCAGGAAGACGGAAGAACGGAGGGGAGGAGAGGCAAATGGGAGTCCCTAGCACCCCTGATATTTGAAAGTGGGCAACTGGGGTGAATATGTCATTAAGACCCTCTCCTTTCCTTGGTTTCCTTCCCCGCTAGTGTCAAGAGCACTGAGCATTCCCTGTCTCTGGGGAAGGAATCCAAGGTCTTTTTCTTATTCTGGAAAAGTATCCTTAGATACTGCAGGGGACCTCTTATCCCTGAGAGACTATGA
The DNA here is from genome assembly GCA_902729485.2 of Mus minutoides. Classification (NCBI taxonomy): domain Eukaryota; kingdom Metazoa; phylum Chordata; class Mammalia; order Rodentia; family Muridae; genus Mus; species Mus minutoides. The sequence continues at coordinate 97,172 of LR751428.1, read as the reverse complement.
TGTGGTCACATGTCCAACCTAGTCTCAAAGTAGCCTGCACAGGACAGAACTCCCCATGCAGCCAGGGTCCCCAGCCCTCAGCTATTTTGGCAGAAATAGGGAGCCACTTACAGACCTGTACCACGTACATAGCCGCTTACATAGAACTGAAGCAAATTAGCTGAGCAAGTAAAACAGACATCTCAACATGGCCTGGGTATCCAGGAGGAGACCGGAAGGGGTGATCTCTTGCTGTATTAGGTGGTATAGCAGCACTGAGTCCTGGTCCTGGAGATGAGAGCCCCTGGGCCTTGGCTGGGTCAGAGAATACCAGGGAAGCAGATCCTGTGGCCCGCTAGAGAAAGAATCAGAAGAAACATCACAGGAGGAACAGACTCCCAAAGGGAGGGCTGGCCACTGCTTCAAGTATTTGACAGGCTAGGACACAGTCCTATTCAGAACTGAGCTCGTGATTGTTGTAGTAGGGCAGACATTAACATATCGAGTAATGAAGCTGAGGAGATTCTAATAGTTGGCAGGGAGATCTAGGCGGCCATTGGATCTGTCCTGATAAGGGAGTACAAAATCCCCATGCAAATTTGAGCCCTTATGTCCCTTCTCATGTAGAGCCCCAACAAAGAAAGGGACAAGATAGCCCAGGATCCTAAGACTTGGACTCAGGCAGAGGTGACCTTGTGTGTACTGCTTGATCTCTTTGTACCTCCATCTCTTCATCTGTAAGCAGGGGGTCCCTGCCATAATGATATTACTTTGAGGGACCAGTACACCACAGCTGTGAAAGCTTTGGAAGTCATAGAGCCCCATATGGATGTTCGTACTCAGCAGGCAGCGAGGAGATCTAAAAAGTCAGGCTCACCCTATTGCCTGCTGCTTCAGAAGGCAGCTGTCTTCCCAGGTTCCTTGGGGAGAGAGCTGCCTGGAGCCAAGCGCTGTGCAAGAAAGGCAGCCTGGAAAGGAGCGAGGGAGGGATGTCTGACAGCTGCCAGTGACAGCCCTGTCTTCTTCTTTCAGCTGTGGTCACTTCCTCTGGGGGCACAGGCTACAGTGGAGGTGGTGGCCTGTGCGTGAGTGGCGCTGGCTACAGTGGAGGCGGCTACAGTGGGAGTGGCCTCTGCTACGGGGGCGGGGGCAGCGGAGGTTTCAGCTCCACCAGCGGTCGCAGTGTGAGCGGCAGCAGTTCAAGCATGAGAATTGTCTCCAAGACATCATCCACCAAGAAGAGTTACAGGAGCTAAAGTACCACCCGCCTTGGCACTGTCCCCGGACCCCCATCTCCCCAGCACTAAGGCCTGATGCTTAGCCCATGCCCGCAGTCCCCAGCAAGAGGCACGGATACCAAGTAGCCTGTGAGTTTTAAGGTTATCATCCTTCTGCCTCCAGGCAGGTCTCCATAGAGATACCCCACCCATTCTTGATCTCAAAGTCCTCCCTTACCCACACAGACTCAACTGCTCTAGGCCACACCTTTCCCCTTAAGCAGTAGGGAAGTGCAGAAAGTCCTTCTCAACCTGTTTGGACCCTGCAACCACAAGAGGCTCTTAGTCCTTCATGGGAACTTTAAACTTGACCTTGGTGGCCCAAAGTCACCTTTCTTTGATTCTCAGCTCCTGAGTGACTCTGAGCTGTGAGGACCATGCATCCCTTGTCCTGGCTAAAAGAAGATTCTAAACCCTCAAGGCAGAGCCAGTCAGAGAAAGGCAGATCTTTGCTGCTTACTCTTGCTCCAGGGACACGGGGACACTCCTGGTTGCACAGAGGGAGTGTGAGGTTATAGGAAGGAATTGCACGGAGGTTTTTGGAACCTGGTCTTCACAGTGGTTTAGTCTGAAGGGTTGTGAGTCCTCAAATACCTGCTACGAGTTCAAGACCAAAGTACTTCCCAAAGGCAGTTGGTCCATCAGCCACTGTGCCTTGTGAACAGAAAGTTAACAGCTTCGGAGTAGCAGCCAAACCTCCCGAGCTGTCCGCTCCTCTCACGCATGCCTATTTCCCAAAACTGCTGCAATAAAATGTTCCTGAGCACCCATGATGTTGTTCACTGAGTGTGTTGTGTCTCATACCCAGGGGGAACCTCAGAACTGTGAACTCTGGGAACAGATGGTCCCACGGGTGCAGTGAAGGATGCTGCCCTCTGCCCTGAGCCTGGGGTTCCTGAGACTGGCATCCATCCTGGAGACAGAGGGAGGAGGGTGGTGGCTCTGTGGCATCCACGTGGCTCAGCCCACTACCCATTCTCCCCAAAGCATTACCACTATTCCTCGCACCACTTCCTGGGCCCTATTACTCCCAGCTCCACCTCCTAACACCCCATCCCACTCTCTTCCATCTGCCTTCCAACCATCACCTGACCTCTAATTACACCCTTCACTCTCAGACCCAAAGCTAAGAGGACATCATGAAACAGCCTAATTAGACAAGAATTCCCAAGGCCCACGACAGTTTTAAATTCCAGTCCGCTGATGTATAGGTGGCAATACAAGGGACATAGGCTCTGAAACCAGGCATCTTCTTCTGAAACTACAAAGCACATGAGGGCAGACAGAATGGGGTCCAAGCCTAGCCTTGTCACCACCACCCCATATTAGATTCCATACTTCATGAGATTATAAACAGAAAAGGCCCAGGATGGTCTTGGAGCGTAGTAAAGCCCCTAACCATCACTTCCATACTATGGGCTTGTGACCTGGACCTAATCTCCATAAGAAAGGGAAAGTCTTCTGGCCTATAAGGTGGGTAGAAAGGGGAGTAAAAGGTTGAGAGATATTCGAGCATCACATGCTAAGAAAGAAGCTTGGATCCATCTGGAACATTCCCAAGGACAATACTGTCCCCACAGGCACCCCCAGGCTGGAGCAGGCTTCATCACCATCTGCAGGGGGCTGATGACAGTGCAGACTTCACACTGTCATGCTTGGTAGGGGCACAGTGTAGGAGAAGGTGTCATTTCTTCTTATCCTCTCCCCTTTCCTCACCTCCCTTCCCCTCCCCTTCCCTCCCCTCCCTTCTCCTCACCTCTCCTCTTTTCTCCCTTCTCTTTTTCTCCTCTCCTCCTCTCTTTGCTCTTCCCTTCTCCTCCCCTCTCTCCTCTCCTCTTTCTGCTCCTCTCCTCTCTTTCCCTCTTCTCTCTTCATGCTCATGTCTCTCCTCCCAATGCTCTGCAGCCTGTCTGGATGAGTGCTGTGGACCCAGTATCTGTGCCTGGAAGACCCTTGACCCAGCTGTCCAGGAGCATGGGGGCTTCCTATGCAGGGACAAGGAGTGGCAAACCATGGAGAGTGTCTTCCCCCGTGGATCCATCTAAGGGTGCCTGGAGCCCATGGAGTAGTGAAGTGTCTATGGGAAGACACTGAGACAACCCTCTAGTAAACAGTCTTTAAAGTCTCTGCCCTGCCTCCCTCTCAGGGAAGCCCCCTTCAATGAGCAAGCCAAAGTCCCACAACTCTCTCTCCCTGGAGGCTAAGCCACTGGATACAACATCCTTAAGTGCATGGTTGGCCTCTCTCATCATTTCTATAAACAAGGAAGGAGGACAAATGGACTTTTATGGGACAACCCCTCCTCCTGGCATTGACCACTGGCTCCCTCTTGCTCTTGGCTACCCTAATTTGCACCCTGTACCTAGCAACTGCCAATACCCCAAGCTCATAAACCTGATTTAGTAGTGATTAGGGGTTTGAACAAGTCCAGTCCCCCAGCCCCCTTCAAATAAAAGAGGAAACGCTGAGCCACGGTGTGGTCAGTCCCATCCCCATTCTCCTTCCTCTCCAGGGATCCACCTCTGCCTCCCAAAGCCATGTCATGCCGAAATTTCCAGTTGAGCCCCAGATGTGGCAACCGGAGTTTCAGCTCATGCTCGGCCATCATGCCCCGGATGGTCACCCACTATGAAGTGAGCAAGGGGCCCTGTCGGCCTGGGGGTGGCGGGGGCCTCAGAGCCCTGGGTTGCCTTGGCTCCCGGAGCCTGTGCAACGTGGGTTTCGGGAGGCCCCGTGTGGCCTCCAGATGCGGCATGCCAGGCTTCGGGTACCGAGCCGGAGCCACCTGTGGATCTCCCGCCTGCATCACCCCTGTCACCATCAATGAGAGTCTGCTGGTCCCCCTGGAGCTGGAGATTGACCCGACCGTGCAAAGGGTGAAGAGAGATGAGAAGGAGCAGATCAAGTGCCTGAATAACCGATTCGCATCCTTCATCAACAAGGTAGGGGCAGCCGGGGTGGGGCGGGGCGAGAGCCGCTGCAGAGTGTGTCCTGGACCTGTTCCATCTGGGGGACAGGAAGGGGCATTTGTCCATGGGCCTCTTAAGCATTTCATGATCATTTGTCACTGAAATGTCCTGCTTCCCAACCCAGCTTGAAGCTAGCAGTGCTCCTTCAGCCTCTGTCCCAGTACTTGGACTGTGGACACACATAACCACACCCAATCTAGGCCCTTCCACACTCTTCTTTTATTTTTTTAAGAACATGACCTTTCTCAGCATGTCATCTGACAAATCATCAAGGTTGTCAAAGAACAGACCGTCAGAGAGACTTCCAAAGTAATAGGCAAGGGATGGCAAAGGCTCAGGAGCTAATGGCCTTCCACATGTGGAATAAAACTCTCTCCTGTTTACCTGGGCTATTTCAAGACTCTTAGGCCTGAAGGCAGAAATCATAAACACCTTGAGCCCCAGATTTTCCATCTATCTAGGACTGGGGTAAGGGAAATGTGGAAGAGAGTTCAGAGCACAAGGTGGCTGTTATCCGAGTTTTGCACTTGGCAGCCCCCAAACCAAAGCTTTGGGGAGCTACAAGGCAGAGTGGCTACTACCTTTAAGCATCACTGAGCTGGCCTGTCATCCCTAATCCCCCTGGGTTTGTCTCTACACCCTGGAGACTCAGAATCCCTGACAAGCACTACATCCCTAAGCCAGAAGTCAGAAGTCCTGAGTCCTGGAAGAGCCCACTGTTCTTACCCTGAATCTCTATGGAAGCTGCTCAGAGCTCAGGCTCAAGGATTTTGCTGCCTGGTTTGGGGATGATAGAGATATAGATACTCAAAGGAGGTGATCTATACAAATATATCTGTGATACCATGTCATGGTGGTACATGCCTGTAACACATGGGAAGTAAAGGCAAGAGGATCGGAGCAACATAGATCAAAGGGTAAAATCAGTTGCTGCCAAGCCTGACAACCTGACAACCTGCACTAGATCCCCAGAGGCATGTGCGCACACACACACACACACACACACACACACACACACACACACACAGGAATGAAAGGAGCTTGTCCGTCAACACTGTTTTTCTTTTAAAGTCTGTTATGTTCTGGCTATAAACATCCCATGACAGGGGCCTCAGCCATGAGCTTCTATAAGGCTGCTGGTGTAGCTGTCGACCACAGTCAGAGGAACATCCCTTCTGCAGCGGTTATCTTTAGAGGCCCTCTATGGGAACCCCATAGCAAGGCTCCAGACACATGGCACATAGGTGACCAGATCAGCTCATGTAGCTGCTTCCAACTGTGAGACCAACCCACAAAGATGCAAGAGGTGGACCACAGCTTGCCTACATCACTGGGAGTCTGCTTCCTTCAGATGCCACCACATAAAGTAGAGAGCAGCAGCAGCAGGAAGTGTCAGCAAAGTTAGGGCACAACCCTTGACCTGACCTGACATGTACCCTTGGACCTGGGCATTCATGAGTGGGTGTGCTCATGACAGGGAGAGGTTCACAAGGGGAGAGGGCATGGTCCAGGTCATGGGGCTTCCAAGCAGCCAACCAAAGAGTTGCATGTGGACTGTCCCATACATTTGGGACAGCAGTCTTTCCACCCCAACATGGACCACTGAGGGGGAAGATGAGAGTCCTTTAAGGTCCCTAAGGCCAAGGAGGCACAAAGATACATCCCTCTGGGTGTTAGTCTCTGCAGAGACCCAGTGATGGTCTCCGGGTCCTTTCTACATGGTGACAACCCATTCTCGGGGCAGGTGCGGTTCCTGGAGCAGAAAAACAAGCTCCTGGAGACCAAGTGGAACTTCATGCAGCAGCAGAGAAGTTGCCAGAGCAACATGGAGCCGCTCTTCGAGGGCTACATCTGTGCCCTGCGGCGACAGCTGGACTGTGTGTCCGGAGACCACAGCAGACTGGAGGCCGAGCTCTGCAGCCTCCAGGAGGCACTGGAGGGTTATAAGAAAAAGTAAGTGGCCACTACCATCACCCTGCAAAGGGACTAGAGCAAGCGAGCTGCAGAGCCAACTCACCTATAAAGCAGGGAACTAGACAGGAAAACACCTGAGTAGTGCAGAGCATCCATGTCATCACCACAGTAGGAGCTGTGAAGTGTGCCTGTGCCCCATTTCCCTTCCTTCCACCCTGCTTGAATGGGGGCTTGGAAAAACCTTGCTGAAAAAGTTCTCTCACCTGCCACTCATGGAGCCCCAAGTCTCTGCTCCAGCTACACCCCTATTTGGGATTTCATTCTGCCAAACCCTTTACACACCAAGAAGTACATTCTAGTCCCCAGACCACCCCCAGTGTTATTTCCTCCAGGATTCTGTGGCCTCTCTTTCCTCCATTTGACAAGCCTCCTCTCAGGAGCTCCTCATCCCCACCCGGACATCACAGCTCCCATCCTGTCTCCTGACATCTGTCTTCCCTGTCGTCCCCTAGAGGGACCATGGGTTTCTGTTGTCCATCTCATCTTACCCACTCTCTAGAGGACGAGCCCTGAGTCTGCCACTCGATGTTAATGAAATGGAGATTCCCCACCTTGTAGGAGACCCAGAGATCTTGTCACCTGGAGGAGTCCATCTGTCCACAGCCTCATGGGAACATATAGGGTATGGGATGGGAGACACACATTTCCATTGAGGAGAAACAAGACAAGAAGACAGGACAAAGAACATGTCAGTAGAGTAGAGCCACGTTGGGGATGTGACTGTTAAGTGCCAACCATTCTTGGTGACAGGGACTGTACTAGGATGTAGTGCCCACCCTCACCCCACAGCACCAAAAACCCTTTGTACATGTGAATAGGTGCCAAGAAGAACCACAGACAAGAGAAGAGACAGGGGACAGGGGACATGTTTGGGCCATGACCTTGATAGATAATTTTTCTTCCAGTAGACTCCTTCTTCTAAAAGATACCCAAAGCCTGGAATAGTGGTACATATCTTGTAACACCAGCACCCAGGAGGCCGAGACAGGAGGAGTGTGAGTTTGGGGCTAGCCTGAGCTACATAGTGAGTTTAAGGGTTACAGAGTAAGACTCTGTCTCAAAAGTTCTTTTAACTTTTTATCTATTAATTGAGAGCCACAGTAGACTTGAAAAGAAATGGAGGGAGGGAGAGGGGAGCAGGTGACTGACAGGCAGGTTGTGGGAGTGAACAGAGGCCAGGCTCAGAGGGGCCATGCCTTCCTTGAGAAGTACATAGCGAGGCAAGTTTGGACTGGTTCGCAGCTCAAAATGAGATCTTTGGGTTTAAAATATGAGGTCCTTCTGGCACATCAACCACAATGGGAAACTCTTGTACAACACTTGTCCCAGCCAGCGTACCGTCAGAGGACATTACAGGTGCCAACGAACTCATAAGAACCCTTTGAGGCAGGCCTGGGTTGCCCAGTTCTACTGAGGATACCCCTGTGAATAATGAGGCCTGAAAAGCCATCACCCACCTGGTTTGGTTATCTCTACTGTGTGGCAAAGTGGGGATTTGAACTTAGACAGTAGCTCCAGACCTCCTCGTCAGAGCTAGGCAGTGCTTTGCTGGACCAAAGAAAGATGGGTACCAGGAGCATGGACTGGCTCTCCTCATCAAACAGTCTCTGTAGCCAGACTGAACCGTGACTCCCATCTCCTCTGTCTGGGGTACAGTATGTGGTCCAGGGAGCCCCCAAGAACTGGAAGGGGTGCGCCTGGGCTGTTTCTGTGCTCTGGTAAGTAGGTAATTGCTACCTCTACTATTGGGCTTCAGGTAGGGGCCAGACATACCCTGCAGGCAAGGAAGAGGTACAGGGTCATCTGGGAATCACCCTGGGACTAATGCCACCTCAGAACAGCTTGGGAAAGCTGACCTGCTGGGAGCATGACCTTGCTCCCATTTCCAAAGGAAATGGTTAGATGAGGGGCTTCCTCCGCAGCAAGAGAATGGGGTAGTATTGAGTATCCTGGGGCATGAATCATCACAGAAGCAGGCTCCTGGTGGTGAGAAGGGGCAGGATGAAAGGTAACTGAGGTATTCTAGAGACAAGAGTCTGTCCCCAGAAGGAAAGAACCATGAGGGTCTGGAGAGAAGGCTGGAGCATAGCCCCACAGGCACAGCTAGTGCACCTGCCCCAAGGGGACTCTTCCAAACTCTACACCCTAACCAAAGCCATGCTTCCCTCCCCATAGGTACGAAGAGGAGCTGTCCCTGCGTCCCTGTGCTGAGAATGAGTTTGTCACCCTGAAGAAGGTGAGGCGGTGCATATAGTGAAGGGAAGAATCCAAATACTAGCCCTATTCACATCCCATCCATGTCCCAAGACCACATCCACAATCAAGTTCCTTTCCCTTGGTCTCTCATGTTGGCCCTGGAAAAGAATGCCTGACACCCCATTCAACTCCACCCTGCCTAGAAACAGGGATTGGCCCTGATCTCCACACGTCCTTCTGTTACCTTACATAGAACCAGAGCTAGGGGAATGGCTGTGAATCTGCCTGCCCAAGCAACTACCTGCCCATGTGGCTAATGCCAAGTAAAAGACAAAAAAATTGCCGATTTAACCCCAGGCACAGAAGCAATCACCCAATTCCTCAGTTGGGAGCTCAGAGAAGAGGCCTGAGCCCACAGCCATCCCTGCCATCGCTTGTCCAGGCAGTGCTTTGACTAGTGTTGGGCATGGCTCTGCATACCCGATTCAGGTCATGGTCTATCACTGTGTTACAGGACGTGGACACAGCCTTCCTGGTGAAGGCTGACCTGGAAACCAACTTGGAGGCTCTGGAACATGAGATAGAGTTCCTGAAAGCCCTGTTTGAGGAGGTATTCACGGCCATGAGGTCTTCTGGGTGATCTGTCAGGCAAATTCCAGAGGGACACGGGTGGACAGGAGAGCTGCGGCAAGCACTAGAAGGACATCTCCTGCACTCAGGGAGTGAGACTCCCCAGAGTCATCCAGATAGAGGGTTGTCAGGTCTCCCTTAGAGACGTTCTGGGTCACCACAGGGATAAAGGGCAAAGACAAGGCAGGGAGCAGGCTGGGGGTTATAGGCCGGGAAGAGCAGGAACGGTCATAGGACATCTGAGTGGGCTCCTCTCATGGCTGCACACTTGGTGCTCAGTCCTGCTGGTGATCTCCCCAGGAGATCAGCCTGCTTCAGTCTCAGATCTCGGAGACTTCAGTCATCGTGAAGATGGACAACAGCCGGGAACTGGACGTGGACGGCATTGTAGCCGAGATCAAGGCCCAGTATGACGACATCGCCAGCCGCAGCAAAGCAGAAGCGGAGGCCTGGTACCAGTGCCGGGTAAGGCTGGGGCGCAGAGGGGCTGAGAGAAACATCAGAGGACGGGGCAAAGGCAGGGAGTGGGGAGAAGCAGAAGACAGGGTTCCAGTGCTCTCTGCCCCAAGAATAACTAAGGACCTAACATGTCTGGGTCACCCCCACAGCACCAAAGAACCCACAGAAATCCCAGCTCTGCTGTTTCTGCCACGTCGGGTCTCTGCAGAGCAGATGGACCCACACACACAAGCCAGCCTTTTCACCAGGGTGCCAGGTCCCCAGCTCTGTTTATCCATAGACTCACTAGAGTGTCCCTCTAAGCAGCATGCAATCAGTATAATTGGTGTTGGTGGCAGAGGGGGTTCTGAGCTTCACAGTGTAGGTGGAGGCCGCTGGCTTGGGTGTTACTGGTGCTGGAGCAGAAACAGTGATTAAGGGTGCTCCAGACTTAGTAATTAGGGGCTTCCTGGGAGGGCAAGGGGAGCCCTGGGGCAGCTGGATCTAACAAGCCGTGTCATCTCCGCCTCAGTGGCTTGTCTGTGTAATATGCAGTGTACACGTGCTCACCCCCTGGCTCCCACGTTCAGCAACTGTTCCTTGAGCATCTCTCACGTGCGGAGCACAGAGCGCAGAGCGCAGAGCATGGAGTTGCAGAGGCATCGGGGACAGGGATAGCCAGCAAGGCAAGCAAGGAATGCCTTCCTGACATTTTCCTTCTTGGAGACAGAGCTAAGGGCAGGCAATAAACGTGACAGAGCAGAGTACCAGTTCTGGGAAGGGGGTGTCATATGATGACACACAGCATCATCATGAAGAAGACGAGAGAGGGTGACCCACAGGGGTGCTGAGGAGTGTGGCTTTAAATAGGATACCGGGAGATGGTGATGGTAGAATGTCCCTGTTGGAAGGAGTCTATGGTCCAGCCACACCCAAGCCCATGGGAACACTCAGCAGTTCCCAAGGGCAAGCATAGGGTTCCCAACGGTAACAGGAGGGGCAGCACATGGAGTCTGGACAAACAGGAACATTGACATTTGACCTGCTCTCGAAGGACACACGATGCCCATACGCAGAGAGCAGGAGAAGGGCGGCTAACTTAAAAAAAATTTTTTTTCACTTTGAATCTGATTTCTGATGTTTGTTTATTTGTTTGTTGCTTTGAAGTCAGCCAAAGCAAGACATCACATTGTTTTAGTTTTGTCTGTCCAACCCCAGGTTGAACATACAATCCTTCTAAAGTCCACAGGGCATGGAAAATGGAAATAGCCCTCAGAAGAGCTCAGGCTCTGGGGCAGAGAAGGGATCAGATGCAAAAGAAGGAATCTGGGAGAGTAGGGATCAGAGACTGGGGCTGTGTGACATAGGAATAAGGAGCAGCCACACGAGACCCCCTGGCATCAATGAGAACCCGAAAAGGAATGGGATGTGGGATAAGTATGGTCATGGAGCACAGTCATGGAGCACATAAGCTAGGAAGAAACAGGATATGGGATAAGTACAGTCATGGAGCACAATTATGGAACACCTAAGCTAGGAAGAAATGTGATGTGGGATAAGTATGGTCATGGAGCACAGTCATGGAGCTGGGGACAGTGAGGGAGGGGCCAAGAGATGCCACAGTGAAAGGCCGGGGTCTCACCTTTCTGTCCCGGCAGTATGAGGAGCTGAGGTTGACAGCTGGGAACCACTGTGACAACCTACGCAACCGCAAGAATGAGATCCTGGAAATGAACAAGCTAATCCAGCGGCTGCAGCAGGACATTGAGACAGTCAAAGGCCAGGTGAGGTCCCGGAGTGGCCGGGAGAATCTACCAGAGGTCCACCTTCCTGCTGGGCCATGCCAGGGCAGGACAAACCTCGTCAGTGAGGAAGAGAGACAAGCCTGGGCCACCTTGTCTCACAGGAAGCAAGATGCCTCTACAAGCTGCCCACCAGCTGCACGAGCAGCCCCACAAAGTCAGGTTCCCTGCTGTCAGAGAAGTAGCGAGGCAGAATACCAAACTCGGCTCTCACCCTGTGATCCTGACCTTCAACATGACTAAGTTGCTTATAAAGTTAGACCTAGTCAATTCAACTAGGCTTGTGAGAACCAGCCAGGCACTACCATCTGATATTTATTAGCCACACCCTATCCCTGTTCCTCTGTGTTTCTAGTCCCAGTAACATCTTTTCTGTGCCCTCTCCCCAGCGATGCAAACTCGAGGGGGCCATTGCCCAGGCAGAGCAGCAGGGAGAGGCTGCCCTCACTGATGCCAAATGCAAGCTGGCAGGGCTGGAGGAGGCCCTGCAGAAGGCCAAGCAGGACATGGCCTGCCTTCTCAAGCAGTACCAGGAGGTGATGAACTGCAAGCTGGGGCTGGACATCGAGATCGCCACCTACAGGCGCCTGCTGGAAGGCGAGGAGCACAGGTGAGCACAGATGGGCACCAGGGCGGCTGTTATCCTGTCTCCCTAGGGTAGCTGCTGCTGTTAGTATCCCACAGTCTTGGGAAGCAAAGCACAGTCTGCCCCCTATCCCCCCCACACGCCTTAACACAGTGAGGGTAGAAAGTAGGGCTCCCTTCGCGGCAGGAGCCTGACCTCTTTTCCCTTCTTTCTCTAGGTTGTGTGAAGGCATTGGGCCTGTGAATATCTGTAAGTAGCTGAGTCATGAATCAGTGTTTGGGTAGAATTCCCAGGTGGAAACACACCACGTTCCACCCAGCCGTAGGAGCCTCTCACATCCCCACCGGATGAGCATGTCTGCCATACTTCCTGTGCGGGTGGAGAAAATCCAGCAGGGCTGCCCACCCAAGTCACCACCTAAACTAAGGATGTTTTGCTGGAGGGTTAGCAGCAGGGTCAGGAGAGAGGTGCAAGGCGGGGAGAGTCTATGAGGGGAGTCAGGCATCACTCTCAGCTTCACCAAGGCTCCAAGGAAAGGCGGAGGAGGGGGAGTGGGGGCATGTGTGGATGTGTAGGGTGCTTCCAAGCATTGGGTATGATTAGGGAGGGTAGATGGATCCTTGGAGGCAGGTAGAAGCGCCGGGAGGTTCAGAGACTGGAATGGCCCAAGGTAAGGGGATGGTCCACGTGTGGCACTGAGCATGTTTTTCTGTCCCCACAGCTGTCAGCAGCTCCAAAGGTGCCGTTCTCTACGAGCCCTGTGTGATGGGCACGCCCATGCTGAGGACCGAATACTGCACCGGGACCACGGGTGTCCTGAGGAACAGTGGGGGCTGCAGCGTGGTGGGCACCGGTGAACTCTACATCCCCTGTGAGCCCCAAGGGCTCCTGGGCTGTGGAAGTGGGCGGAGCTCCAGCATGAAGATGGGGGTGGGTAGCAATTCGTGCAGCCGCTAGTGTTAGCGCTACTCAGATTCTGAAATCACTGGATATCACATCTCTACAGGGCTGAAGACCAGAATATTCCAAAACAATTCCCTTCCCACACCAACTATACATTGCTCTGGGATACTCCTGGGAGCTGAGCTACTCCCAGCCCCCCTCACATCTTCAAAGCCACTTTTCACATACAGAGTATGTGGAGACACAGAGAAGGGGGCTTTATTGTCACCTGGGGTAGCAAGTCAACTTTAAAACAGTCAAGAGAATGGCTAGTCTTACCACTTCTCTCCCAGGAGGGACGGCCAGCTGCACACACTACAGTTCTGTTTTGCAAAAGGTCCCATATCACTTTCCTCACAAAGTCAGCTCTTGTCCTTTTTACCCCATACGCAAGCCTCCCCATCTCCTTTCCCTCTGGCTCTCAAATAGCTGAGAAAATTGAACTCATAGCACCCACCTGAGGCTTGCAGTATTATAAAAAAAAATCAAAAGGAGACTCCCCATTCGCATTCTGAATCTCAAAACCAAGATCTACAGTCAGAGCTACAGGGTCACTGGGCACTGTGTCTCCTGAGCATCGAGACTCTAGGATGTTGGGTAGTGTATTGAGCTCAAAGTAAAATACAGCGCTCGTTGGCAGCTGATGGTGAGACGTGCCTAAAATGAAGGTAATGGTGTATGGCATGGTTGCTGCTCGAACAGCCAGTCTTGGTTATGACACCTTAGTCCCAGCCCCGCCTACCGCCTTGGCGCCAGCCCCGCCTACCTCTGTAGGTAAATAATCATTGCTTCCTGCCCACCCCCCTCTCATTTAGTCCCTCTAACTTTGGGCCTTGGTTCAACTAGGAGCATGGTGTGGGGCTGCCCCAGTTACTTGGAGGCTCGTTGAGGATCTGAGAGAGGGAAGAGATGCTAGGCTGACATACAAATCCTGTCCACCTGGAGTTCAGGTTCTCTCTGAGGAGTCTCTGAGCTGTCTGTTTCCAATAAACTGACTCTGTTCATACACATTCTAGAAACCAAAATGTCTCACCCTGCTCGGCGTGGGGTTGTAATAAAGGTAAGGGGACTCACACAGAACCGTCAAAGATTACAGTCTAGGGATAGAAATAAAGGAGTTACACTCATGGGAAAACCTCACATACATGATATGCAAGTGGCCTGTGGGTTAAACATGAAGGCATACGATTCATACCTACTGAAACCTGCACATCACACATATGCAAGACCCTCTCTGTGTTATGAACAGCACATGTTATGCACAGCCTCGCCATTCCATGGATGCACACACACACACACACACACACACACACACATCTAGAGGTGACCCATAGGACCCCATCATGCTATGTCAAGACTTAGCATCTCCCATCTCCACCACTTGTCCCCATGGCCGCGGAGCTCCCACCAGGGGAAAGCTTTGGAAATGAGTGGCATCTGGCTTGGGAGGAGGCCCTAGGACCCTCCCTGCTGGCTGCATTTGCCTCAGAGTTCATCCCTCCCTGAGAGTTTTCTGTCACTTGTAATGGCCCCTGCTGGAGTCAGAAGGTGCCTCCTCCTTCCCACAACCACATTCAGAGCCTGTGCAGAGCCCTGAGCTAGAGGCCCATGATACCAAAATGAGAAACAAGGCCTGTTAACCTCCTAGAACTCTGGGCCAAACTGAGCAACCATAGATAATGCTCAAAACAAGCTAGTGGCTGTGCTGAAAGCCGGTTAGAGAGGTTCAGAGACCCAAGAGCAGAGTGTGACGGGCAGCCAGGAGTTGCAGATTCTGGGCAGCTTGCTTAAAAGGATCCTCTCAGCCGGGCGTGGTGGCGCACGCCTTTGATCCCAGCACTCGGGAGGCAGAGGCAGGTGGATTTCTGAGTTCGAGGCCAGCCTGATCTACAAAGTGAGTTCCAGGACAGCCAGGGCTAGACAGAGAAACCCTGTCTCGAAAAACCCTAAAAAAAAAAAAAAAAAAAAAAAAAAAGATCCTCTCATCCACTTTTTGTTTAGACAATCTATTTTTGTTTTGCATTTTACTTTTGAGATAGGCTCTCTTTATGAAGTCCTGGCTGTCCTGGAACTTACTGTGTAAAACAGGACAGATCTCAAACTCAGAGAGATCCTCCTGCCTCTGCCTCCACCCAGCCAACAACAGATATTAAGTACCTGCCTGAGTCAGGCTGCCAGGTACTGATAGTACAGAGGTGAAGGAGACAACCCTCCCTGTAAGTAACAATATTAAGAGCCCTTAAATAGGAGAGGTAAGAGTGGGGGTAACAAGGTGAGCCACTAAGAAATTATGCCTCGAGCCGGGTGTGGTGGCACACACCTTTAATCCCAGCACTCGGGAGGCAGAGGCAGGCAGATTTCTGAGTTCGAGGCCAGCCTGGTCTACAGACTGAGTTCCAGGACAGCCAGGGTTATACAGAGAAACCCTGTCTTGAAAAAAAAAAGAAAGAAAAAGAAAAGAAAAAAAGAAAGAAAGAAAGAAAGAAAGAAAAGAAAAGAAACAAAAAGAAAACTAAAGAAAAGAAAAGAAAAGAAAAGAAAAGAAAAGAAAAGAAAGTATTCCTCACAACAACAGATCTAGTGCAAAAGGTTTGTTGGGGGAAGGAGGGGAGCAAAAGGCCGCCTTGAAGTGAGCACATGAAAAAGAGAGACCGAGAGAGGAAGGGAACAGAACCTTTTCCCCAGCTCTCAGTGTTCCCCCCCCCCCCCCGTGGAAGTTGAGGGGAGAGCTGGCATGGCCAGGACCTTTTATGAACCACACCTGCCACACCTGAAGTACTTTGAGATGGCAGGTAATGATGTAATCTGCTGCCAGGTACCTGAAGTTAGGCCGATGGAAATACCTGATTGCTTACACCTGTGACAGTATGCTAACTGGCACAATCACTGCTGAGAACCGAGTGTTGGTTTCTAGTTACACATAGAGTTATCTAGCCAGTCCACTCCTAGATACATACCCAAGAGAAATGAACATGTGTTTCCATACACAAAAAGCTGCTACATGGTTCATAATAACTAAGATTTGGAATTGACTCAGATATCCATTGGCAGATAAGCAAAATGACATGGCACAGCCAGACAGTGAAATATTACTTTATTCCCGAGAAGAAATAGTATGCTAATGGGTGCTACAACATGGGCAATCCTTGAAGCATTCGAAGTGAAAGAAGCTGGCACAATTGGCCACTAATTGGGTGACTCTAAGTGTTAGGAAATACATAGAGATAAAAGGCAGCTCCTTAGGGCCAGCCAGAGAGGAAGCCAGGAACCAGGGAAATAATGACATCATGAACAGACAGAAATTTTACCAAATCCCCTTAAATAAGCCTGTTGTGTGGAGCTGTGCCATACATGGGCTTTTACGAGCAGCTTAATGGGAGTGCAGAACTGAAGCACTGATTATAGCTGTTGTCTCCCACAGAAACATAGCTGAGTGGTGAGGGCAGGGCTGAGTGGTGGGGGCAGGGCACGACAGAACTTGGGGTCTCAGTGTAGACAGCAAGACTCAAAAGCTTCCCCTTCCGGAAGAGCAACAGGTAGCAGACAAGACTGAACCTCAAAGGTCTGCAGGACTGTGGGAAAAGAGAGGCCCTTACTGGGAGGCACAGCAGCTGGCAGGGGCATAATGAGGGAGATCCTCCATCTCTGCCTGCCCCTGTGCCTGCCAAGCTCCCTCCTGGTTTATAACCCAGGGCCCTGGAAACAGGAATACTCTTGGCCTGAAGTCAGCAACCAGTCCCTTGTAAGTCTTTGATTCCAGGCCAGTAGGCTCCTGAGAGTGCTTGCTGGTAGGTGGAGGACCCTAAGCAAGTGTTACCCACAGCAGCATGGACACCCCAGCTCAGGCCTGGTTACATCTCAGGGGCTCCACACATCTTCTTCAGGTTGTGTTGTCTGCAGTAGCTACTTCTCCCTTCCACCATGTGGGAGGTGACTCACAGCAGGCAGAAAGTGCCTCCTGGTGGTGGCCTGCCAATCTTCATTCCACTCTTCTCAAAATCACCTCCTTCTGTGCAGCCCCACTGGGTGCCTGGTGGGTGGAATGAATGCTACTCACTAAGGGCCCCAGTAGGGACAGCCAGCGAGCAGTTTGCAGAGTTCTGAGGAGGGCAAGAAGAGCTGGAGCTCAGCACTATATTCCTGTGTCTGCCTTCCCAAGTGTCTCACAAGCCCATTTGCCTCTTCCTTGCCCTGGCTGCCAAGTGCTTTCTGCCTCAGAGCTTGTCCCCAGAATCCTCTGCTCCTGTGCTTCCCAGCGGCCCTTCCTCATCCCATCACCTCTGGAGTCCCAGGATCACTTACTTCAGCCTCTTTCCAGCCAAGCACTCAGAAAGAAACCCAGCAGCTTAGCTTTGGACAATGGCTTCAAAAGTGGCACTGTGATGGGGGGACAATGGCTTCAAAAGTGGCACTGTGATGGGGAGACAATGGCTTCAAAAATGGCACTGTGATGGGGGGGACAATGGCTTCAAAAGTGGCACTGTGATTGGGGGAGGGGGGCTAAGGATTGTACATTCAAGGCCTGCATGGAATGCAGATAGTTCTAAGCCAACCTGGGCAACTTAGTAGGAGATGAGGGGTGAGAATATAGCTCAGTGGTAGAGCAGTTTGCCTAACATGCACAAAACCCTGTGTTCAATACCAGTATAGGNAAGGGGAAGGGGAAGGGGAAGGGGAAGGGGAAGGAATAGAAAGGGAAGGAAGGGGAAGACCCTGATCAGAGGAAGGGGAGCTGGGACATCAGAACCATAGGGCAGGAAGATGCTGCCCTGCCAGCATGATTGCAGTCAACGCACACACTGTGAAAGCGTGGTGGAGCTCTGTGGAAGCAATCTGAGCCACACACACTGCCAAGAGCAACATTTTCACTCTGGACTGGTTATGTGGGGTAGGCAAGGAATTTGAATCCAGCCAGAAAAACTCATCCTTTGGTAGGTAGCGGGTGTTGCCCAATAAAAATGGATCAGTTTACCTCTTCTAAGGAAACCTTCGGACCCTCAGTCTGGGAGGGCACAGACAGGAAGGTGCCAAACGATGGTAGCTTCTGCCTCTGACCCACCCACCCAGCCAGGCACTCTGGAGGGGCCACTCTGAACTTGCTTTCCAGACAGGAGCAGGTCTCGACATGAGAAGCTCAGCACAAACTCATGCCCAGGCAGAAGGAGCAGTTTAGCAAAGTCTCTTCAGCTCCTGGGCTTCCCCTCCTGTCCTTCCCACACACACCCACAGGCCCAGCCAGGCCTACCTGGGCTTCCTGGACCTTCCCTAGGAGGGGGTTCCCCTCCCCTCCCTTCCCACTCAGACAGTCTCCCTCCTCCCATGCCCCAGATAGTATCATGATGACCCAGCAATGGAGACTCGGGTCACACCACTGAGGAGAGGCAGATCTCTGGGATTACACCCAGGCTTCCTGACAAGAGAAACTGTCACAGCAGCAAAACCTCCAGCCCAGAGTTGCCAGGGTGACTCCTCCCCCTGCCTCCACCCACCACCCCCTAGAATACAGCTCAGGACTGTGTTACGCATCATCTGGCAAAATAATGGCTCAGAACTATAAAGTGCTGATGGTAACAGGGATATGCTTGACTGGCTCCAGTCCCTCCCTCCCATCCTTCCTGCTTAGGGTGCAAGGAAAGCCCAGATGAAGACAGCCGGGGAATACCCAGTGGGGCATTGAGCATCTTGCAATGGGAATGTGGGGTACAGTACAGAACTGGGAGGGGGCTGCTCAGAAGTAGATGGAGGATTGATCCGGAGCAACAGGAACAAACGTGAGGAAACGGCCTCAGACAGGCTAACCAGGCCCCTGAAGGTCACTGGTAAAGCACATACCAGGGTGCTATTTGCCCATTAACACTGGCAAGGGTGTGGTAGTGTTATAAAGCAGGGGATTTTTAATGGAAAGTGTTATGGTTTTAAATTTCTCTGCAGATAGGTACTTCTATTACTGTATCTACCTACACCAAAACACACTGACCCAGACCACACCACTATGGTGTGGTGAAAGTCCACCCAACTCCATCCTTGAGTCAAGCCTTCTTCCCTCTCTGGTCTCCTTCCTGCACCCCTCTGGCTCCTCCTCTTTCTACCTCCAGTGGGGTTCTCTTGTCCCCTTCCCATTCTCCCATGATTCTTTGCCTGGCCTCAGAGACATGCAGACCCCTCTTCTCCGAGCAGGCACCCAAATTGAGAATCCCAACCACTAAACCAGGAGAAAGAACTGGATCCATTCTATGACCTCTAAAACTTCTGTGCCCCTGGCATCTCCAGGGCCATGTCTGTCCACTCTGATGCCTGAAGGATCCTCTTCCTAAAATACACGCAAAGCAAAATTCTCAAATATCCCCCTCTCTCTCCTTTCTCTGTTGTCTTTCTGCTTTTAACCCCCCAAATGTGCTCATTTGTTCAACAAAACTGAATAGCATGTCTACACACCCTCCCGCCATCCAGTTCGGGAGACCTATGATAGTGTTGCCTCCTAGAGCTCCAGCCACGGTAGACAGATGGTTGCAGACAACCCCATGCAAGGGTGCTCAAGTGATAAGGAGTCCTCAGGAGAGAAAGAAGCAAGGGAGCATGGCAGGGAGCCCCAAAAGCAGGTGACAACGTTGAGTATAAAGAAAGACCTGGAAGCTGTTAGAGGTGAAGCAGCCCCAGCAGCAAAAAAAAAAGCAAGTGATAAATGTCTTCAGGAAGAGAGTCTGTCCTGACTGAGTGACAGACAGGCAGGAGTGGCCGGGGCAGAGTGGGGCAATGAATGGGGCAGTGGGGACAGGTGCAGTCAGAGAAGGGACTGCAAAGTCATTACAGAGAGACACTGGTTCTGAAGGTGCTCAGCAAAGGTATGACGTGCTTTAACAGGCCTTTGAAGGATCCCTTGACTATGGTGTTGGGAATGCTCTGAAGGAGCAGAGACAAAAGCCAGGGACCTCTCAGGGGCCTGAGTCAGTAGACCCAGTGAGGAGCAAGCGATGGGTCTCTGCTGGTATGGCAGCAGGAAGCAAGCACCACCTGAAGGCCAGGCCTTGTGAAGACGGGTGTGTGGTGGATGGAGGAGACACGGAGCAAAGCAAGGAGAAGAGGACGATCCGAAGACTCACCACAGGAGCTGTCTGCTGTGGAGACTGCTGCCAAGGGGAAAATACGAAGTAGGAGGAATCAGGAGGAGTTTGGGGACATATTGTTTGGGGTGCCTGTTTGATATCTAAGTAGGCTAAAACATATGCTTAGGGATCTGGAGAGGTGGCTCGGTGGTAAGACTACACACTGCTCTTCCAGAGGAGCCAAGTTCCATCCCTAGCACCAACATCAACCTAAAAACCCATTATAACTGAAAACTCCAAGGGATCTAACATTGTCTTCTGGCCTTCGTGGGCACCGGAACTCTTATGTTCATACCTTCACACAGACAGACAGACAGACAGACAGACAGACAGACAGATGACATGTTCCGAAGTGCAACTATGCACGGTGCTCACTGATGGACAGACTATTTAAAGTCTGAGTCTGTGTGATGTCACCAGGGTATGAGCACAGGCAAAGGTGAGAAGCAATCAGAGAGCTGACCCGGGGACACTGGGTACTCAGAGCTTGGAGACTGGACCTGCCAAGAAGATCGAAAAGGAGTTGGGAGAATGCAGTGCCCAGAGGTGGAAAGGAGGCCATACTTGGAAGGTAAAGGTGGATTGAGTCTAACACTGCTAGTGGGCCAAGGGAAGTGAGGGAGAGGAAACCACGGAGGTCAGCAGCAGAGGCTACTGGTGATCTTTAGTAGAAGTATCACCCTGTTCTTTATTTTTCTTCTTCCTCTTTAGACAAACAATGGAGAGAACAAGCATTGCTCACCTGAGTCGGCTTCTCAGAAAAAAAAAGCACTGATACAGTGATAGAACTCTATATGTAAATATATGGAGATGTGCATGTTACATACAGACAGGTATCAATATCTGTCTATAAGAAACATGTCCCAAACACCCAAGCAATCACATTTCCCCAATCACAAAACAAGGACAGGCTGTGTTGTATACTAGAATGTAAAGGATGAGCGTGAAGTCCTGCAGATCTGTGATTGCCAACAGTGATGATCTCCACCAGCTTAGAGCTTTCCGTTTTGTGTACAGGTACTTACTGCTTTGTTTCTATAACCCAGTCAAAGAATCAAAGAAACCTAATCAAATGAATGGTTCAAGGAACCTGTGAGGATAGGGCTGACACTCAGCTCCTCCGGGATATACCTGGGGTTGAGGGAGGGGACGCCAGGTCATGTGGGTGACTTTACACAAAGTACCTAGGACAGAGTAGAGAACTAAAGAATAAATGTCCTTGGAGAGTCTCCAGTCAGAATCGTGTCCACATCAGCCCCAGTGAGCTCAGCTGTAGATTCAGCCCTTGTGTGAACAGCTAAACCCTGAAGGGTAGACAGAACGGTAAGGGTCTTCTGAGCGTTGACTCTATCTGCAGAGATGCATCAAGCAGCTTTCAAATGCATGGCTTCTCGGAGCTGTGCATACCCCGTCTCCTATGCACACCCACTCCTGCCTTAAGAGACTTAACTCTGGGTATTCACATTCCTTCAGAGCCTCTGACTAGAACTGTTAGCATTCTCTCTGGTGGTTAGCCACACTTAGAGTGTGTGGGGGTGGGGGGAGCCTTTGGATTTATGAGCAAAGCAAATTAATGTCCCCATAATGGCAATTGCGGTGGACTTATGGGGGAAAATAAGACTTTAATATTTATGTGTTTATGTGTTTTTAATGTTTATAGGTTGCCTGCTCCAGCCCGCATCCTGATGAGAATAGGTGTGTCTGAATTGGTTCATTGTGAAGGATGTTATAGATGTGAAGAGTTTCTGCTAACTACCCAAGCTCATAAATGCCTTCAAATGGCTTTTTTCGTTTTTATGAGGCCAATCCTCATGTCCACACACACATAAAAGAGGTGAGAGGGATCCACTAGCCTCACAGAGACTCTCAGCTCCAGCTCACCCCGCTCCACATTGCTCCTCAGCTACCGTCTACAAAGCCTGGTACCATGTCTTGCCGCTCCTACAGAGTCAGCTCTGGCCGTCGGGTGGGAAGCTTCAGCTCTTGCTCAGCAATGGCCCCTCAGCATCTGAACCGCTTCCCGGCCAGCTCTGTCTCCTGCAGAAGTGGGCCTGGCTTCCGGGGCTTGGGTGGTTTTGGTAGTCGGAGCGTCATCAACTTTGGATCATCCTCACCCCGGATAGCAGTTGGATGCTCTCGTCCCGTACGCTGTGGAGTTGGCTTTGGAGCTGGCAATGGGATGGCCTTTGGATCTGGTGATGGTCTGGGCTTTAGGGCCAGCAGCGGTGTTGGCCTGGCAATTGGGGCTGGTGGCTGCCCTGGCTATGGATTCGGAGGCCCTGGTTTCGGAGGCCCTGGCTTTGGCTACAGAATCGGAGGAATTGGAGGCCCATCAGCCCCTGCTATCACAGCTGTGACTGTTAACCAGAGCCTGCTGACACCCCTCAACCTGGAGATTGACCCCAATGCCCAGAGGGTGAAGAGAGATGAAAAGGAACAGATCAAGACCCTCAACAACAAATTTGCCTCCTTCATTGATAAGGTACCTTGCAGGCTTAACTTCTGGGACAGGCACTGAAAGTTAAGGGGTTCTGCGATGCTCTTCCCTTCAAAAGAGCTCATCCAGTCTGAGCCACTGCCTTTGACCCAAACCACTTAAGGCATCTGCCAAGGGCATGGAGGGCTGAATGGCTTCTAGATTGTTCTGTGCAGAGAATAGACAAGCCAGAGGAACTGCTGCATCACGAGACAGACTAAGATGCTGGCCACAATTTCTGGAAAAGAAGAAAGACCATACAGCTAAACCTAAGGGCATTTGGACAAGCCAAGTTCTATTTCTCAGTTACTTAGACACATCTCCCACAGAGGTGGGGGATTTCAGCCCATGTCCAATTGGATTATGCTTAAAGCACTTCATTCTTTAAGATCACAGTGGCCTGGAGGAGATTTTCATAGTGTCTGAAGCTGATGGTGTCATCACCCAACATAGGCTACATAGACCTAGTCAGGATTGAGGGAAGCACAGATGCTCACCAATAGCTATAGAGAGAAATAATGGTGTCAGTCTTCCAAAAGCAGATACTGGGTAGACCGTGTCTGCACGGAGATGAAGCTTGGTTTCTGTCAGGAGAAGGGAGGAGAACCTCTGTGACCTCATTATATTTTTGAGCCAAGGAGCTCAGCTGATAAAATACCAGGGATGCTGGCCGTGGTATGCAGTCCCAGGCAGCCACCTCCTAGTACCACGGTGACCCCCAATGTAGTGCTGTCGCTCTGGGTACTCAGCTGGGGTTAGCTGGTTTCTATTCCCAGGTTCAAGCAAGCCCAGCAGAAGTCTCCTGTTTTGTACTACCTCAGGAATGGCTGATACCTCCCTCAGGTGTGGAGGGGGAAATAGTACTGAAATGTCTTTATTACTAAATGTCTTTATTAACCAGCTGGGTGTGGGGAGAGGGTCACATACCCACCCTCCTGGCATCTGGTGAGTTAGAAGCATAATATATGCCAGCAGAGGGAAGAAGAGCAGTACTGTGGCACAGAGTCTTCGCTGGCCATCTGAAGACCTACTCCACGCCGGTGCACTACCAAGCACCTTAATGCATTTCCTTTGCTTCTCATACATAGGTGAGGTTTTTGGAGCAACAGAATAAACTCCTAGAGACCAAGTGGAGCTTCCTCCAGGAACAGAAATGTGCTCGGAGCAACCTGGAGCCTCTCTTCGATAACTACATCACCAGCCTGCGGAGGCAGATGGATGTACTAAGCAGTGACCAGGCTCGGCTGCAGGCTGAGAGGAACCACCTGCAGGACATCCTTGAGGGATTCAAGAAGAAGTGAGTGCTCCTGAGCTGCTTACACCTGTGCCCCATAGGCTCCTGTGCCCCATAGGCACTTGTGCTCCATATATGCACCTGTGCCCCATATGCACCTGTGCCTCATAGGCACCTGTGCTCCACATATGCACCTGTGCCCCATATATGCACCTGTGCCCTATAGGCACCTGTGCTCCATAGGCACCTGTGCCCCATATGCACCTGTGCTCCATAGGCTCCTGTGCTCCATATATGCACCTGTGCCCCATATGCACCTGTGCCTCATAGGCACCTGTGCCCCACATATGCATCTGTGCCCCATATATGCACCTGTGCCCCATAGGCACCTGTGCCCCATAGGCACCTGTGCCCCATATGCGCCCAATGCTGATAAGAGCAGCTGCATGAATGAGGATTACATAATTGTTGGTTACAAAATCCAGCTCCAGGATGCATGGGGAACAGTGGTAGTGGGAAGCGGGAGGTGGGAAGAGACCCTCTGTGGGTGCTGAGAAAGTAGGGGACTTGTCCTTAATACTACCAATGGAGATAAATGAGTTGACTCTGGGAGAGACATCTTTAGTTCTGGAAGGAGTGCCTCCGTTGATCACTGGGCTATGTCCTTCTTCCTCTGTGCTCAGTTGCAAGGACCCCGAGTTGTCTCTCACAGAGAAGTGTAGCAATGGTTTCAGATTTTAGACCCTAAATTCAAGGTGAGAAAGTAAGGGACTTTGTGGGCCACCGGCTTAGAGAAAGTTTTAAAGGTGGGACTGAGATATGACAACCTGTGAGTGGCAATAGAGAGACAAGTCCCTCAACAAACCAGGAGCACGTTGTAGGATTGGTGAGGGCTTGGGGTAGCAGGAGAGAGGGCCTACCTGCTTCATCTCCATGCCCCCAGGTATGAAGAGGAGGTGGTATTCCGGGCCAATGCTGAGAACGAGTTTGTAGCGCTGAAGAAGGTAAGGGAATGCAATGAGGGGAAACTCTACATGGGAGCACATGTTCTCTGGAACCCCAGCTTCAGCCCCAGAAACTTCCCAACAGCACTGCGGTGGCTAAAACTGCTCACCCAAACAGCAGAACCCCAAAGATCACACGCTCCCTTCAAAGATCTGGCAGGACCACAGATTATTTGAGTTTGGGTACTGTGAGTTTGAAAACAATGGACTCTTCTATTTCTTGAATAATCAAGACTTTCTTTACTTTTATCTGTAAAAATCATTCCATTTTTTTTTTTCAGTTTGCTCAGGAAAGGTACGTGTATACTCTGGTCTGTGTGTGGAATTAGTTCTCTCCTTCCACCATGTGGGACCCAAGGATTGAACTCAGGTCTTCAGGTTTGATGGCAAGCACTTTACCTCCCGAGTCATCTCTATGGCCTTTTCTTGCTTTTAAACAAGCCCTGGATAAGGCCCAGCAACCCCTGTGTGAGCTTCCACATTGCAGTAGGGAAAGAGACCCCGTAGGAACTGACGGCCCCTCCTGCACATCTTCGAACCCCTCCTAATTAGGAAGGCTGAGCAGCATAGCCGTGAGCTCATCCCTCTCTTTCTTTACGCAGGATGTAGACGCAGCTTTCCTGAACAAATCTGATCTGGAAGCCAATGTGGATGCTCTGATCCAGGAAACTGAATTCCTGAAGGCTCTGTACCATGAGGTGAGGTACTTAAGAATTTAAGGCTATAACTGCTCAGCCTGCACTCTAGGGGCTGAGTCAGACCTTCAGGTTTCCAGATACTGGCTTCCTGTGTCTACTTCCACCCCCACTCAGGCCTTCGTGCTCTCTGTCACTGTGTCTGAAGGTGAGGGAGGCCAGGGAGGTAGGTGTCTCCACAGCCATATTAGGCCTGACAATGAACTCCCATCATCTGTGGTCCAAACCTTCCTTGTCCAAGCTAAAGACTGAGTTTGGGAATGGCTGGCAAAGCAATTTGAAAGAAGAAAGAAAATGCATCTGATTTTATTAGCCAAACCAATGAATGGACATTCACTTTCAAGCAACCTATTTAGTCTGAAGTTGAGCCAGACAGAGATGTAGGGGAAGGTCTCACCAGGGTGGAGACCTTGGGTCTCTGAGGAATCTGGATCTAGGGATCTCCAGGCTCTACTGTGTTTAAAATATTATTACTTCTCAGTGGACCATGACCAACTCTAGATAAACATGAATTTAGGCAGCTGTCAGTCTGCTCGCCTGAGGTACCCCTGGTTTTGATAGACACCTAAGCCAAAGCAGGTACTGGAAGTATGGTCTGAGCTTATGCAAGGGTTCTAAAGTCAGACTCAATTGCTTCCCAAGCATGCCTTTCTCTGAACCTCAAGCAAGGTAGAAATGAGGACTCTCACAGTCATAAAGCAAGAAGCAATGCTCCCTGTCCCTGATTCACAGGGGACCCTGTGGCAGAGTCCCAGCTGCTGATGGACCACTGAGCCCCTCTGCCCTACTGCTTCTCCAATACAGGAAATCCAGATGCTGCAGTCACACATATCAGAGACATCTGTCATCGTGAAGATGGACAACAGCAGGGACCTGAACCTAGATGGGATCATAGCTGAAGTCAAGGCACAGTATGAGGAGGTGGCGAGGCGGAGCCGTGCAGATGTGGAGTCCTGGTACCAGACCAAGGTGGGCAATGGGAAACTGGGGGAGGGGTACAGGTGCCCCGGGGTGAAGACTTTGGTCTGAGGTCTTCAGCCCAGACTATGTATGGTCAAAACACTGCACTCTGCCTCTCCCACCCCACCTCCACCCCCAGTATGAGGAGATGCGGGTGACCGCTGGCCAGCACTGTGACAATCTACGTAGCACACGGGACGAGATCAATGAGCTGACCCGGTTGATCCAGAGGCTGAAAGCAGAGATCGAGCATACCAAGGCTCAGGTGGGAAAAAGAGGAGAGAGCTGTGGAGGGAGTGGGGCAGGGCCCTGGCTTTGAAGAGCACCAAGTTTGGTAAAGGTAAAGGATCTAGCAAGACCTGGACACAAATCCAAGGGCTGGCCATAAAATCTTCCTGGGGGGGGAGGAGGGTGGGGGGGCAGGAATATGGACAAGAAGGAAGGCCTGGGACTGATTCTCGGGGGTGGGGTGGGGGCGGAAAGCATGGGAGACTCTGGATTTCTTAGGTCCCAAAGCAGTGAAAACCTGATGGGTATGGAGAACAGGGCACAGCAACACTCTGCCTCTTTCCAACCATAATCACTATCCCTGGAAAAGCAGCCATGGAGAGCTGCAACCCAGGCCTGGTGCCAGGTTTCACACCATCAGTTAGGGCAGGATCCCCAACCCCACTCGGGGACCCCTGAGTCCCTAGCAAAGCTCACATACAAACTCTGTTCTCTGCAGTGTGCCAAGCTGGAGGCTGCTGTGGCTGAGGCAGAGCAGCAGGGTGAAGCAGCCCTCAATGATGCCAAGTGCAAGCTGGCTGATCTGGAGGGTGCCCTGCAACAGGCCAAGCAGGACATGGCCAGGCAGCTGCGGGAGTACCAGGAACTCATGAATGTCAAGCTGGCCCTGGACATTGAGATTGTCACCTACAGGAGGCTGCTGGAGGGCGAGGAAATTCGGTGAGACCGGGAAGGAGTGAGGTCAGATTTCTGGAAAGGTTAACCAATTAAGGGGAGGGAACCAGGTGAAGAACCCTGGAATGAGCAGTCTCTAGGGAAAACAATGTATCTTCTGAAAACTTTAGACAGCTGCCCACGGCAGGGTTTTAGAAGGTGCTGTGCTGTCAAATGCAATTATAGACAAGCTGCACCAGGTCAAAGGCATTTTCCTCGGCTGATTAATTTGTTAAAATGGTCATAGGCCGTCAGATAGTTTCGTGCAACAATTTAGAGGCATGTCTAGATATTGGTGTGTTTCAAGATATGCTAACAGTTGTGGGTATGACCCACCAGTTTCTCGTCTCCCCAGAGGAAGCCCCCGACAGCAATCGGGTTCATAGCTCATAGGAATTCATTTCTCTGTGTCTCT
This sequence comes from Mus minutoides, assembly GCA_902729485.2. Taxonomy (NCBI): domain Eukaryota; kingdom Metazoa; phylum Chordata; class Mammalia; order Rodentia; family Muridae; genus Mus; species Mus minutoides. The sequence continues at coordinate 69,550 of LR751428.1, read as the reverse complement.
CTCCAGGATCTGCGAAGGTGTTGGGCCAGTAAACATATGTAAGTATCTCTCACCTTTTCTCAGCCCATTTCTTCTCACTCCCCTCCCCCTTCAAATTTCCTTTTGGCACTTGTGAGAGTCAAGAATCTCCCAAGATCTGGTCTGGCCAAGGCAGTCAGGGAAGTAGGGCCATCAGTGTCCCTGGACTGGGAGTGTGTCCTCCACAGAGGCTCCCAGAACCAAAAGTAGACTGTTTGTGGGACTCTCAAGGTAGGAAAAGGTTTCTGGAAAGAGAGTTTGGCTTTCAGTGGTATTGTAGGCTGTCATCAGAGAGACTCAGAAGTAATAGAAAGGCTGTGTCACAGAGTTGATTCATATCTGGGTCACAGGGATAGAGCAATGTTAATGGAAGCCAACCCCTCCTTTGACCTCCTGCTGCTTCTAAGGGTATAGACTATCCCCAAAGCAGGTGTGATACAGCACCATCACTGTACAGCAGTGTGAGCGCCCTCTCCATAGAACTCCAGTCTTCTTGAGAAGGAGCTAGCCGATGTCACACTAATCCTGGAAGGATACCAGCTGTGCTCTCAGAGAAGAACCATGATTTGCTGGAAGGCAGAGGGTTAGCAGTGGCCTTCTGCAGAAGGTCAAGCCCAGAGGTCACGGGGGTGGCAAGGACTCTGGTGCAACAACAGAGAAGATAATGTAAAGTGTACAGGCTGGGGCTACTTCACTCAAGACTAAGCTGGATTCCAGTTCTGACATAAGGGCTGTGTCTAATGGGACAGTTGGACTACAGAGCAGAGCCATCAGTTGGATGGGCAGAAACTGGTGCTTGCTGGATTTCTTATCTGATGAATACATGGGAACAAGCAAGAGGGACAGTATAATGACAGAGGAACCAGTGTGTGGCTCCATGAAGGTCACTACTCCAATGTTTGGATGCTTGGCCTCTCGTAATCCACCTGATGTGGGACACAGATAAGTAGTAGTTTGTATACATGTGCACACGTTGATGGCAGCCTATCTATGGGCATGGGCAAACACCCAGGGATACAACAGCATCTGTCCACTTCCATTTGGGCGTCTGCTTTCTGTGTAGTCTTGGTCTTTGGGCCACTCAGCCAGTGGCTGGTGAGTCCTAGAGTCAACATTTCTTTCCTCTCCTCTCTGCAGCTGTGAGCAGCTCTCGAGGAGGTGTGCTGTGTGGGCCTGAGTTGGTTTCTGGATCCAGCCTTTCCCACAATGGTGGAGTCGCCTTCTCCACCAGCAGCGGCATCCGTGCCTCCACCGGAGGGGTTCTGGCGTCCTCGAGCCTGAGAGCTGGCGGGGACCTGCTGAGCTGTGGGTCTAGAGGAGGCTCGGTGCTGGTGGGTGATGCCTGCGCCCCCAGCATCCCCTGTGCACTGCCCACTGAGGGAGGCTTCAGCAGCTGCAGTGGCGGTCGTGGTAACAGGAGCTCCAGCGTCCGCTTCTCAACTACCACCACCTCCCGCAGGACCAGGTACTGAGCACCTAGCCCCAGGGGCCACCGCCCGGAGAAGAACCAGCTGAACATCCCCTGCTCCTATCCCCTGAGGTGCATAGACTCTGGTCCTGAGGGATCTCCAGCCACTCTTCCTGCCAGCACACAAACCTATCCCATGTCCTCCTGAAGGATTCTCCCTAATTCCTTTCCTTCAGATCCTCCTCAGGCTCCAGCCACAGTAAATATATTTTCAGCACTACTACAGAAAACAGTGGCCCTGGGGAGAGGGGTCGTTCAGAGCCAGCAAGAGCACAGACCCCTGGGATCTGCAGGCATCCTTAGCCCATCTTGTTCCTCCCTCTTCCTTTCCCTGGCAGAAGATGTTCATAATCCCTCCCCTGACCCCAAAGGGCACACAGTCCTTGGTGGCCCCAGGGATGCCTAAGTTCCTGTGATGGTTCTCCTCCCAGTGGTTCATCCGAGCCATTTCTCTTATGGTTGTTGGTTTATCTGCGGTATGTGGGTCTGCCAAGTAGGTGGAGTTCGGACGGAGAGGTGGTCTCTTTAGCTCCGTGTGCCTTGTTCTTGTGGTGATATGAGGCCCAACTCTGTGCCCTGTGGTTGCAGCAGGGTTGTGTCTGCAAACTCTGGGAGTCTGGGGGTGGGTGGGACCTGTTTGTACTACTCTTTGTATTTCTGGGTTTTCAATAAACTTGCCAAGCTAACTTCACAAGGACTCTGCCTGTCCATCCGGATCACACTAATCGAGGAGGCGGCTGACTGAAACCCACTAGTTCACCCTCATGAGAATGTGATGGGGAAAGGAGATGGTCTTCTGGTCTCACAGAAAGAAAGAGTGCAAGCCTTACCAGGGAGGGGCTCACAGTTGTGTAAGGCGGAAGTGACACAGAGTCAAGGTCCTAAAACCAAATGCCCATCCCCACACTCTTCTCCAGGTCAGTGTCTTCTTCCCAAGCATGCTGAACATAGCCCACATTCTCCCACCCTACCACCAAGCCCTCTGAGATCATCGTTATAGTATCCTTATCTGTCTGTCCCCACTCTTGTCTGACTCCACTCTGGTCTCCATCAAACTTACTCAGAAAAATGCTACTACAGAAGTCTTTTTCACACAGAAATCTAATCATGGCTCCCCTGCTTAAAGCCTTCCATGGCTTTTCATTGCCTTTCAGAAAGTAGCCCAAGATCCTTAACATGGCATTCTGGTCCTGCGGCATCTGTCTACATACCTCTGCTCCCTCAGCACACCCTACTTCCAACTTTCCATTTTCAGTTAATTCACTTTATGAACACCTGTCCAGTGCTTATTACATGTCAGGCATGATGCCGGGCAAATAATTGGTAATAAAATCCAGTTCTTATCCTCAAGGAGCTTCTGATCTAGTCTTCAGAAGATATATAACAGACTTGAGAGGCTGAGTGCTGTGCTAAGGCCAGCACAGACGCCACCCTGTATAGCTCAGACTTGGGCAGTGCTAGCTTCCTGAAGGATGTGGTACCCAGCAGAGATAGATGCAAAGGCTGGTGACTGAGCCATCGAAGTGAGACAAAGAGTACCAAGAGGGGCCTAAAGGTTGTAGGGAGAACATGGGAGGTAGGGGAACCTGCCTGGAGCCTGGTAGAGTGTCATTAGAGGCCAAGACATGGCAGCAAACGGAGACAGGAGAGTCCATCAGCATAGGACCCATCCAGCAGCCTGGTACAGCTGCCAGGGCCCAGATCTCAGCCACGCCCAGCACAGTTCTTCTTAGGTAGGAGTATGCCTTCTTCACACATACTGTTTTCCCAGACCCCAGCCAACAACCTGAAGCTGTCACCTTGCTCAGACTCAAGACTTACCAGCCCCTGCTTACTGTTCCAGGAGTCCTTGAATGTCCAACGCATCTCTACATGCAAAGTCACACGCAGCCCTCAGAGGTAGCCACATAGAAAACTGCCCCAGGAGGCTTTGGTATCCCTCTCAGCCAGACCAACACCTTCCCACATCAGTGACCAATTTATTGCCCTAGCTCCAAAATGACCTTTAACTACTCACTCTTTCAAAATGCATCTGGAACCTTTTCATTTGTGCTGGTTAGCACAACATCAAGCTTTGCCAAGAGGCATCTCAATAAACATTAATAGACCGCAGGAATGTAGAGGTTTACTTCCCTCTGCTCTCCCAAAGGCTCTTTCTTATTCAGCTTCTCAGCGCTGGGTTCCCACAGCATAGATGTTGTCTACAGAAGCAGGTGTCTGCAGTACCAGGCAGTGTGACATTTAGTGACTATGCACAAATCTGTACAGTCATCATTAACCTCTTTCTCTCCCATACCCATATCCACTCCATCAGAAAATCTTGTCATCTTTGCTATCAAGTAAAATCCATAATCCAGTGGTTTCCCATCGCTTCCATGGCTGACACTGACACCCAAACTGTTATCTCTTGCCTGGATGGCTGCAGGCAACTCCTAACTGGTCCATATTTCTTCTGCCTTCCTTGCATTTGTGTTCAAGCAGCTGTCATCTAGGAGAGGCTAAGGCTAGCAGGTGACCTTTCTGGAGGTGGCCCACCATTTTCTCATGGCTTACAAAGTGTGAGCTCTGAGAGGCAAGGTCCCAAGAGACTTCATCTCAGGATTGCTTCTTGCAGCTGATGCGACTTTTCCTATCACTATTGCATGATTCTTAGGCATCAGCCCATCATCCTACAGAACACACTTCCTGCAGATCAACATAAAGATGAACTTTCATGAATTAATGCTGTTTACATGAATTAATCGTTTCTATAGAATTCCTGGTTTGAATCGAACAATTTTAGGAAGAAAGTTTTAAGAAATGGTATTTAGTTGTTTTGCTAGAAAGATATCATAAAGTTAGAATCAAGAATAGAATGTGCCCCCTCCTCACAGAATAGTAAGTAAAGGCTACATAACAAAGAGAACAATGAGCTTTCATAAATTACTCTAAGAAGAGAAAAAGACTTGGGACAAATTTGTAATCAAGGAAAACTAGGTCAGGTCCAAGGATGAGGCCACAGGTGTGCACTATGATAAAGCAAGGCCATGTGAAACTGTGGCTTTGAACTAAAAATGAGCTTATAGAATGAAACACTGCTTTGAACTTACTATTGGGATCTTTCTATAACTCCCCTTTTGTGTAATGTTTTATCTATGAGGTAATTTTTATAAAGAACTTATGTCTAAGAAGGTATAGATCGCCAGAGAGAAGGAATAAAGTCTGGCATGACATCGGAGGCTCAGCCCTAACTACCAAATGAATAAATGTGTATGTCTGTTTGTCTACATGTATGTATATACATATGTACGTACATGCATAGGTATATGTATGTAAGTATGCCTGAATACTGTGCAGTTGATAAGACAAGTGGTTGGGTCTGGTCAGGGTGTGTGTGTGTGTGTGTGTGTGTGTGTGTGTGTGTGTGTGTGCTTGAATTCTCCCTTTCTTTCTTTTCACTCTGGTTCTCTCACCTGGCCAGAGAAAGGCATCCTGGCAATAAATCCTTTACTTAACCTAATTGCTGTTAAACTGCAGGTGGTAGTCTCTTGAAGCCAGCTGTTTCTGGCCTCAAAATAGTGAAGAGTTAAGAAAGATAAATATTACAAAATAAGCAACATTTTAGCCCTTGAAATATTTAGCCTTGCCTCCAAAAATTGCCAACGCGGTCTCCTATTGCTGCCTTCCAGAGAGAACGGGTGCTCAGGCATGATCCTGGCAAAACAGCAGCCAGAAGGATCCCGTGGAAAGCAAGCCCAGAGACTGAGGATGTAACTCTGTGCAGAGTTTGATCTTTGCACAAGTAAAGCCCTACATGCAAGCCCCAGATATGAAGAAGATTTTTTAAAAAATAATAATACAATAAAGTTTAACAGTCTAGATAAAATCAACTACTGGAGTTTTCTGAAAAGTAAACCGATCAGCCAGATCATGGCAGAAGGCAAGAATTGAGGAAGCAAACAAATCTTTATTCTTTCTTCCTTCCAGAAGCTTTGAGCTTTGGGTGGGCCTCAACTGTGGGGTGGAAAAGTATCAGCTTGGATAGCTAAGATCCTCATGAAAAGCCTTTCCACCCAAATACAAAAGGAAAGAGACTTTTACAGGTTAGAAAATACAGAAACAAAGTCCATGGTCTGTTCTCTCTTGTGGATTGGCATTAGGGCCCAGCCCTGCAGGGCTGGGCAGGACTTTGTAGCAGGGTTGTGGTGAAAACCCTGAGAGGTTTGGTGGCTCTGGCATGAGGAACCAGGAAAAAACGTTCCTGAGAAGGGTAGGTGGGGTCAAACTGGAAAACTGGAGAAGGAAATGCCTGTGTGAAAGAGTACAACCACATCCTGGGCTCTCCTTGAGCTTCACTGGCATGCAAACCCAGAGTCATGTTCCAAGGACTTGGAGATTTGAAGTTAGACCTATGCCCTGCCCACATTTCTAGCAAAGCCCTGAGTGATACCACAGAACAACCACAAAGCAGTCAGCACATGCTTGGGAAAGTGAGTGGCCTTTGGCCACCACCACCCCTCCAAGAGGGCTGGAGCATGCACCCTGAAACTGCTGACAGGGCTGATTCCTCACTAAAACCAAACCAAACCAAACCAAATTTGAACCTTCCCAAAGGATTGTATCAAAACACCAACTCTACACACACCAATCTCTCTCTCTCTCTCTCTCTCTCTCTCTCTCTCTCTGTGTGTGTGTGTGTGTGTGTGTGTGTGTGTGTACTAAAGTTATTTTAATGTTCAAGGAGTCAAGAGAACACAAGCACTTCTCACAGGGAGGGATAGTCAACAGATACTCATCACCAATGATATGCCTGTGAAGGTCATCACCCAGAGACTATGAAACACTACTGTAACCATTCTCTATAAGGTAAAGAGACACACATCAGAAATGACTAAGAGAGTAAATTGGATCTTGTAGTTCAGACCTATAATCTCAACATTCTGACTGAGGTGGAAAATTACATATTTAATCCAAGGTCTCCATTGGTTACAGACTGAGTTCAAGGCCAGCCTAAGGGACTTTGGAGATTCGAAGTTAGATACTCCAAGACCTTGCCTCAAAACAGAAAGCTTAAAAGGGAATGAGGCATAGATCAGTGGTAGAGTATTTGCCCAGTATATTCAAGGGCCTAGACTCAATCCTCAATAAAGAAAGAAAGGGGAAGGGAGGAGAGAGAAACAGAGAAAGAGATTTTCTCAGCACTAGAGAACAAATGATAGAGACAAAACCAAGTAGACTTTTTAGAACTGGAAAGTAGCATATTTGGAACATGAGAACAGAGAAGAATGGATAGGAAAGACTCGGTGTGCTGGAGACAGAGTAATAGTCATTATCCACTAGGAAGAACAAAGAAAAAAGAACTGGAAAATATTAGGCTGAAAAAGGTGACACATTGCACATGGGAGCAATAATTCAAATCAGCATCAGCATAGAATTCTCATCAGAAGCACAGAAGACTGTGGAGCAGCGAACTGCAACTCCCAAGGGCCCAGTAGGAAAAGGACTTCAGGTGCCTATTTGTTTGGTTATGTTTCTATGTGTGTGGTACCAGAGCTGGAACCCAGAGCCTGGTGTGACCTGGCTAAGCCTCTTCCACTGAGCTTTATCTTAGCAAATACAAGACTCCATAGCCAGCTAGTACATCCTTCTGAAGCAAAGGCAGGGGGGAAATGATAGGTATGCTTTGTAGCCATGCAGTGGTGGTGGCGCACGCCTTTAATCCCAGCACTTGGGAGGCAGAGGCAGGCGGATTTCTGAGTTCGAGGCCAGCCTGGTCTACAGAGTGAGTTGCAGGATAGCCAGGGCTATACAGAGAAACCCTGTCTCAAAAAAAAAAAAAAAAAGAAGAAGAAGAAGAAGAAGAAGAGCCGAGAGAAATTCCCTAGAAATCTTTGTGAACTCGGGCTTGAGCTCCTCAAAGTAAAGGGAGGTGACACGTGGGGAAATGGGAAATGTGCAGGGCAGGGATGAAGGACACAAAGTGTTCAACTAGATGTAAGACACTGACTCTCTTCCTGTAGCAATTCAGGAGTGAAGGATACAAAGTATCCAACTAGATGTAAGACACTGTCTTGCCTTCTGTAGCAATGCAGGAAGGATCCAGGAGTACTGGTACATGTCTGTAGTCCTAGTGTTGAGGAGGTTTAGGAAGTAAATCTGAGGTTACCCCACTCTATATAAACACTCCCAGGTCAATCTAGACTACATACAAATACTCTCTGTCTCTGTCTCTCTCTCTCTCTCTCTCTCTCTCTCTCTCTCTCTCTCTCTCTCTGTGTGTGTGTGTGTGTGTGTGTGTGTGTGTGTGTGTGTGTGTGGTGTATGCATACATATATATTCTAGCTCTATGTAGACTGGGAAATATTTTATTATATGCATTGAGACTCTAATTAAGTTTAAGTAAATTTTTTGAGTTTTACTTTATTATAATGGTGTGGTGAGGTATGACTGTGGGAGTCAGAAGACAATCTTGTGCAGTGTTGTAGGGATCAAACTGAGGTCACCCAGTCTTTATAGCAAGCCACTGAGTCATCTCACCAACCCCTAAAAGAATATTTTTAAATATTCAAGGAATCTAAAGAAAACAAAAAAGAGGTGAGAGAAGGCAAACATCAGGAAGACCAAAATGAAAATAAATAAATATAGTCATAGACTTAAACAGACCCACATTAGTAATTGTTTGTGATACACATGGTCCATCATTGTGCCAGGAGCTCCCCTCTTCTGCGTCCATCAACAGAAGCAAACCCAAGGTCCAAGAGGTTAATCTCCTACACAGGGACATGTGCTTGCCTGACGCTGAACATTAATGAGCCACTTGTTTTGTGGGTAGACTGGAGTTTGTGGAGACCAAGCTCATGCCACAGTGTACCTGAAGCATTTAGCTACCCTTACTTGGCACTCAGTAGGTGCTGCACAAGCAACCTTTCATGTCCCTTTGATAAATGCATCTGCATTATTATTATTAGTGAGTGACAGATAGAGACAGAAACCCACTACTGCACTTTTATCCAAGGTGAATGCCAGGTGGGCACACGAATCTGTGGATAGCTTCAGTTCTCAAAGCGTTAACATCTTGGGCAACTCCAGACACCTCCTTCGCCTTCCCTGCTCTTCCCCAGGCTTTAGGAAGGCCAACTGAAGGCATTTGCTGCCCTCTGCTGGCCACTAGCTCCAGAGGTTCATACTAGAGAATCCAAGGCAGGTGACAGGAAACTTGAACATCTTTTAAAATAATTTTTCCCCACCAAAATTGTATTTAGGATTCAAACACTGCAATGATAAAAAAAAAAACTTTGCAAAAGAATCCTATCTCTCCCTCTCACCAATCATGGCTATCTTTTCAAACTCTTGTACCCTACAGTCTTTTTTCCCAGAGGGTACTAGTCACATCACTCTGGGGCAAGAAAGAGCCATTCTAAGTCCCACAGTTTTCAAACCTGGAATGATCCTCTGGGCTGGAAGTCTACATCTGTATAAATGTGGCATTTTATGCCAGCCTTCAAATATTTGAGAAAGCTGGAATGATTTCATTTATACAAGTATATAGTCAGCCAACACTGAATTCTCAGAGCAGTTGTAAGTGTTAGGGACCTACCAATGGCAGACAAAATGCCTGTACCCTTTTGGCTTATTATATGAGGTGAGAAACACACAATGGTGGATATGTAAGATGTATGGATTATACAGTGCAATAGAGGGCTTAAATTCTAAAATACATTTTAAAAGTAGATCATAGTCTGTCAGACAACTCAATGAATGAGTCAAGTGCTTGTCATGTGGACACAAAGACCTAAGTTTGGAACTTCTGCACCCATGTAAAAAACCACGGTGCAGTCATGAACATCTCTAACCCCAAGGCAACGGGGCAAGAACAGGTAAATCTACAGAGCTCACCAACCTAACCAAAAAAGAGAGCTTTGGTTCAGTGAAGAGACCCTGTCTCAGAAAATAGGATGTAGAACAGTTGAGGAAGATAACTGAAGTTGATCCCTGGCCTCCACAGGCTTCCACATGGGTGCCAGCATGGGTACTGAGGTCACAAGACAGAGACATGTGAGGAAGCAAAAGGACAGGCAGAGAAAGGCCTTGTCACCTGTTCTTCAGAGTCCAGATGACATGAGGAGTCACAAGGATGTTAAAGGTAAGTGCCACAGTCCAGCCTAACCTGTGTTGTGTGGGTCTCCTGAGTTGAGACTTGGGGATTAGCGGCAGCAGCAGGGAGACCCATGACACAGCTTGTCTGTTCTCTCAATAAACACCAAGTGAAATGCACAGTTGTTTTCTGGATCTGTGGTTCAACCAAACACAGCAAACTGCACTCAAGTTGAACACATGTCCCACTCAAAATGGTTGTGTTGTCTCCACACAAATTCTACACACCTTGTAGAAGGTCTCGACTGTCCTTGGGTGCCCTTTGTTATGCTCAGAGTTCCTGAGCCAATCTCCTGAGGACACCCAGGAATGATGTCATGGCTTTATAGCTCATCCTCCTGAGATGTAGAAGATGTTTCTACTGCTAAAAAAGAAAGCAAACCATTCAGAACTGATAATGTGGCCAGTTCTGAGACTAGAGGCTCTGCTGAGCAGCTGCAGGACCAGGAAGCCATGCTGGAAGGATTTGAGCATGGGGGTTGTGGGGAGGATGGGGGAGCAGCATGTGAGAACTCCTGGGGAGAGAATGGAGTCTCTTGAAGTTCTGGGAAGGAACACCATGAGAAGGAAGTGGGGACAGAGCAGGGGGCAGCAGATGCTGGGGACAGAGCAGGGGGCAGCAGATGCTGGGGATGGGGCAGTGAGCAGCAGATGCTGAGGACAGAGCAGCTTAGCCAGCAGATGCGAGAGTAGCTTGTGACGTCCCATGGAGAAATGGTTACTCCTCTAGCTGCTCCCTATTTCTTTGGCCCCTATTTTTGCTATACTGAGTCTCTAACACCTTCCCAGATCTGTAAATGTTAAAAAAAAAATCAGGGAGGGGAGCAAGAATCCCCTTAAAGAGCTCCATCCAGGAGCATTTGGCACAGAATTGGGGGCATAGTCTAAGTGTAACCAGCAAAGGTTTTTGGAAGAAGAAGGAGGAGGAGGAGAAAGAGAAAGAGAAAGAGAAAGAGAAAGAGAAAGAGAAAGAGAAAGAGAAAGAGAAAGAGAAAGAGAAAGAGAAAGAGAAAGAGAAAGAGAAAGAGAAAGAGAAAGAGAAAGAGAAGGCAAGGCTATTCCTGAGGTGAACCAGATGTCTCCAGGGCCCTATGGCCACACTTGGGATGGAGCTCCTTCTGTGGAGAACCTTCTGGGACAGACCCAGGAGAAGGCAGCCAGGTAGATACACATATAGAAATGGTAGAATCAGCAGGTACCTCCAGGGCCAGGCAGAGCAGGACCAGTAAAGTGTCAGTGCTCTCCTGACTTCTGTTAGATTCAGGAAAGCTTTCTGAGAACAGAGGGTTCCAATAGATAGATCAGTGAGAGCAGGGAGACCCAGGACGGGGAAGATCAGGGTGGCCCAGCGCACCCAGCCTCAGTAGAAAGAGAGAGGAGAAGGCCAAGCAGGGCAAGAAGGGATGAGTGCCTGGACCTCCAAATAACACAGGTGTGAGAGCTGTAGGTGACTCCAGGTGACTCACAGAGGGCCTCCAGAGTAGGCAGGGCCTTCTTCATTCAGTTAGCTTCTGAAGCTTTCCTAGAAAAGGCTGCTTGGAAACATTTCATATTAGAGATAGTCATGGCCTCTTGAGTAGAAGTTCTAACCCTGGGTGGGGTCTTAGAAGATGTGAGACCAGGAGGGAATAGGACCGAGAGGCACAATGACTGACAGCACCAAGTATAACAGGCCATAGAAGGACATGATTCGAGTGACCTGGGACACCCCACAGAGGCATTTTGAGACAGAGGGGAAGAGAAATCACAGCTTCCTTCCTCACGACAGCTTCCTGGAAGAGACAGCTGTTCTGGAACATTCCGGGCAAAGGTGTAACTGCATAGAAGGCTCAGAAGCAGAGAGAAGGGTAAAGAGGCAGACTCGGGCAGCGACCGGTGGGAGGGGCAATGGGAAGACCTGTTCCCATCTGTCCTCAAAGCTCCTGACCCAGCATAGCTATCCGGGGCCCTCCAGGACAGCTGTCCCAGACTGACCTGGCCTGTCAGTTTCACACTTGCTCTGTGCCACATGAGATCAGCACTAAGGACTTGGCCTCCCTGTCCCTTTATACCCAGCCAGTCCAAACTAGAGCTTTGTGGGACAGCTTCCCAGAGCAGCTTGCCAGCAGGACTCAGTGCTGCAGTGGCAGGAGGCACACTCCCTGAGGCAGAGACAGCCATCCTTTCCGAGTACCACAAGACTTGAAATCTTACACACCTGTGTGGCTTCTTCCCTATACCCTTGTTCCGTCCCTGCCTGCCCAGGCCCAGGAGCTCTGGCTTCCCTTGCCTTAGTGTCCCGGCTGATTCTGGGTGATGGTGGAGAACATGTTGTGCATGTGTGTTGGTAAGGAGAAAGCCAAAGACTGAGCGTGTGTGTGTGTGTGTGTGTGTGTGTGTGTGTGTGTGTGTGTCCCTCAGGACAAAGCCTGCCTGCAGCCCCAAGGACAGCAGGAGGTGAATCTGATTCAAGTGACCATGCAGAAGAGAGTGGAACCTTCCCTGAGTTAATGTGGGCTTTCAAACACCCTCCCACCAATCCTCAGCTACCATGCACATAGCTTCAACACAAGCTCCAGGTCTACACAAGAGAGCCAATGAGTTTACTGTTGAAGCCCTGGAGTATACCCAGACCCCAGGCAGCAGGGCTCCCTCCACGCTAGGAGTCATCACCTGTGCTTCTGCAGAACAGCCTCTCCCTCCACCCCCAGGCTCCACCCCAAGTTTTTATAAGAGTGAAATCAGGCCGTGGAAACATGAAACGCAGTCTTGAAAGGGTAAAGAAGTTGCGAATGTGCACAGGGTGGAGCCGGAACAAGCCCACACGGCTGGGGTGGGGTAGGGATGTTTCCGATGGGACATCTTCCCTTGCACAGACCTTTATCATCTCCCAAACACAGTCTCATGTATTCGCTACTTAGCTCCACCAACAAGGAGGGTTAGAATAGAATCAGACTCTGGAAGGGAAAGGGGTGGGGGAGAGGGGTTAGAGAGGTGAGAGCTTCCAAAGACCTGACTAGAAAAGTCCAGCAGAGCTATTCTTACAGCTTTGACCCCACTACACCAGTTGCTAACCCCCCGTTGCTTTCTCTTGAGAGACCACTGTTGGAATGTTCCTTAGAGCCAACTGGTGAGTACGTAGGTTCTTCCCTCTAGCTGTTCAAAGTCTCTCCACTTCCCATGATGAATCAGAGTAGGATATAGGATTGATGCCCATCCACCTAATGCGAGGTGAAGACCTGAGGTTGCCAGGCCATGGGCGTGAAGGCAGACCCAGGGCAGAGCAAAGCATGCTGAAGTGGGAATATTTGGTTCTGAAAAAAGAATCTGTCTCACCAGCTAATTGACCAGCTGTCCTTCCTTGAGGACCTAATTCCTCAGGTGCCTACAGAGCCTCCCTGGGGGCAGAGACCACATCCTTGCTGTTAACAGTAGAAAAATGGCATCATTATCCTAATAGGTGGCCCAGGGACACAGAGGATACAGGGATATTAGAAGGCCATGGGTCCCAGAGGCCCCCAGGAGACAGAAATCCACTCCCATGTTTGTACAAACAAAGCAGACCTCGTGAGGGACAATTCTGGGGTGACCTACCAACAGATTCACTGCTGTGGCCGGCAGTCTTGGAAGAGATAGGTACTTACAAGACATGTTTCTTCTTAAGAAGCAAGTGGATAGGACCCAGAGCAAGCTGATATGCACGCTGATGTGCAAGCTGATGTGCAAGCCGATGTGCAAGCTGATGTGCAAGCTGGTGTGCACACTTATGTGCAAGCAAGCACAGGGCTACCTCAAGGTTGAGTACACCCTTCTGTTTTGGCCACATGGAAGAAAGTGGCTGAAGAGGAGTTTCTCTGTTACCCACAAGTGGTCATTATGTGGCCACTGAAACTTCAGTGGTTTGCACTTTTGCTGGGTGAGAAAGACGGGTTCTGGACCACAGCTCTCTGGGCTGGAATCCAGAAGGTTACAGGGACTGTCTTCTCCAGCCCTCTGTCCTTAAGAACAAACACATGGTCAAAACGACCCCTTTAGGCCTGAACCACCTTAGGGCAAGCAGCCAAGGACAGTGAGGCTTCTCCAGGGACAGTGACATACACGACGCTATGTCTGTGTGGGGCTGGTGACAGAGCAGAGACCTCTGGGTCTCATCTAAACTGAGACTCCAGCCTTTTCTTGATTCTACAGCCCCCACTGGTATCCCAAACCTAGCCGCCCCCAGATTGTTATGGAGTTCAAATCTGTCTCCAGGTGTGGGTTGAGGCCATCTCAGAGAGACTGTGTGAAAATTAATTACTTAATGTGTGTAAAGAGCTTTGAAGATGAAAAGTGCTTCCCAGTGTCCGTAATAACATCTTCAATCCTTCACGGGGCCCAAATCGCCTCTGAGCTCACCTTTAAGATGAGTCCCTAAGGAGTTCCTGGCAACCTCCCCAAGCCTATAAACAACATAAAATGGCTTTTCACTGCTTTTACACAGCCAACCCCAGCTCTCCCCACCAATAAAAGGACCACAGAGGATCAGAGAGACCCAAAGGATTCCAAGTCTCACACTCTGCAACTTGCACCAAACCCACAGCCGCTGCACCGTGTAGACAACATCCAGCTCACACCATGTCCTGTCGCTCCTACAGGATCAGCCCAGGATGTGGAGTTACCAGAAACTTCAGCTCCTGCTCAGCTGTGGCCCCCAAAACTGGCAACCGCTGCTGCATTAGCGCAGCTCCCTTCCGAGGCGTGTCATGCTACCGGGGATTGACTGGCTTCAGCAGCCGAAGCCTCTGTAACCCAAGCCCCTGTGGGCCCCGCATGGCTGTTGGTGGCTTCCGCTCTGGGTCCTGTGGACGCAGCTTCGGATACCGCTCTGGAGGCGTCTGTGGGCCCAGCCCGCCGTGCATCACCACCGTCTCTGTCAATGAGAGCCTGCTCACACCCCTCAACCTGGAGATTGACCCCAATGCTCAGTGTGTGAAGTATGAAGAGAAGGAGCAGATCAAGTGCCTCAACAGCAAGTTCGCGGCCTTCATCGACAAGGTGGGTGTGGCTTGTGATGGTCCAGAGCAGACCTCAGTCCTGACCTTCCTTGGGAAGAGCCCATTCTGTTGAGGAAACAAACTGGCTGCCAGGTTATGGACAGGAGAGGGGGAGAAATGCAAACCACATAGATGAATGGATCCATTTCCTTCTTTTGATACTTGGAAAATTTACTCTTGTAGTGTAGAAACTGAGTCTATGGTTTAAAGTGTGTGTGTGTGTGTGTGTGTGTGTGTGTGTGTGTGTGTGTGTGTATACAGTATGAACAGCAGGGGTGTCCTCAGAAGCCTATTTGGGGGCTAAGGTTAGGAGAATGTAAGACCACACAAACAGAAGACACAGTGGTTGTCTAGGCAGCGTGGGAAGTGGAAGAGAGCTGAGCGGGTCACACCGCTTCTTCATGTGCTGGCTGTGACAGTCAGTAGTGTGACACCCCAGGCAGGATACACTCCTGAATAACAAAACCTGCCTCGTGGGTTTATTCAAGGATTCTGGGGGTGCCGTTATGGAAAGTACAGGGCAATAGCAAGCATTTGAGAAATGTCAATGGTTACTATCATTTCCAAAGAC
Organism: Mus minutoides; assembly: GCA_902729485.2. Classification (NCBI taxonomy): domain Eukaryota; kingdom Metazoa; phylum Chordata; class Mammalia; order Rodentia; family Muridae; genus Mus; species Mus minutoides. The sequence goes on along the minus strand of LR751428.1, from coordinate 54,348 downwards.
GGTAGTGGACATATGGCAGCTGAACAATGTGTTATGGGAAGGGAGTCTAAATCCTTTTAGCAGAGTAGGTCTGACATCAGGTTCTAGAGACCAGAGGAGTGACATTCCTGACACTTTAGTGGTCTTAATGAATCCTCAAAATCACCCAACGGGTAGATCCTAATATCCATGTTACACTGAGAAATGGAGCTGAGGGAGACACTGAACAGAGACACTGTTCTCCAGTGAAGGCAGCAGGTGGGGACATCACTCTGCCAGTGAGTGTGAGCTAGTCTTCCCATCCTCAGGAGTCTGCTTCCCTGTCTATAGCGTGGAGGAAAGAGCATCTGCACCCCACACACAGAATCATGACAAATGAGCTCCATGGACAAATGGCACAGACAGACACAGACAAAAACATAGACAAAGATACAGACACAAAAACCTTAGAAATAGGGAGAGAAAGCCATAAAAACAGAAATAAACAGGCATCGATACAGAAAACACAGAAACAAATGAAGACATGAAAATAGAAAAAAAAAGTCATAAATAGACATGAATAGACAGCCATGGATGTGTTGGGTATGTGGTGTGTGTGTGTGTGTGTGTGTGTGTGTGTGTGTGTGTGTGTGTGTGCGCGTGTGTGTGTGTGTGTTTGAGACAGAGACAGAGAGAGAGAGAGAGAGAGAGAGAGAGAGAGAGAGAGAGAGATGTGTGTGTAGTGTGTGTGGTCTATGTGTGTGTAATTTGTGTGAGTGGTGTTGTGTATACTATGTTTGGTATGGTGTGTGTGTGTGTGTGTGTGGCATGGTATAGTGTATTGTGCTGTGGTATGTGGTGTATGTGTATGTGTGATGTATGTGGTACATATGTATATGATGTTATGTGGTGTGTGTGTGAGTGCATGCATGAGTGTATATGTATGGTATGTGGTATGTGTGTGTTTGTGTGTGCTGTGTGTTTACACATGTGTGGTATGGGGTACACATGTGTGTATGTGGGGGGTGTCTTAGCACAGGTCTGGATACCACACAGTGATACTAGAGATGTATTTGTTGGGAATGAATGACTAAGAGACCACTGGTAATTAGAGTAGCTTTATTGACTTGCTATCCCTGCCACATGTCAGGGACTGTTCTAAGTATCTTACATGTATGAACCCGCTCAGTCTTCATAGCTGTAACACTATTATCACAGAAGCGAGGAACATGACAGCAAGAGGTTCAACAGCTTGTCCATCTTCAACTGCAGAGCTGGAGCTGCAGCCTGACCTTGGGTTTTGAGCCAAAGTTCAGTGTTTCTCAGCCAACATGAAATGGCAAAGCACACCGCACACACACATAACACACATATGCACACACACCACATACAACATACACACCACATACACCAAAATACACACACCACACACAACATACACACCACATACACCAAAATACACACACACACCACATACAACATACACACCACATACACCAAAATACACACACACCACATACAACATACACACCACATACACCAAAATACACGCACACAACACATGCCCTATACACACATCATATGCACACACCACACCATACACACACATACACCCCTCATGCACACACACATATATATCATGTGCACACATAATGCACATACACACACACACACACACACACACACACACACACACACACACATTTTCTAAACGTCTCTCTCTTTGCCCTGAATGGCAGGTGCGCTTCCTGGAGCAGCAGAACAAGCTGCTGGAGACCAAGTGGCAGTTCTACCAGAACCGCAAGTGCTGTGAGAGCAACCTGGAGCCGCTGTTTGGAGGCTACATAGAGGCGCTGAGGCGGGAGGCTGAGTGTGTGGAGGCCGACAGCGGGAGGCTGGCTGCTGAACTCAACCATGTGCAGGAGGCCATGGAGGGCTACAAGAAAAAGTGAGTGTGTATGCTTACAGGACTCTGGGAGGAAGGTGGATGGGAAGCCTCTGCTGCAGTATCTGTAGGATCCCCCACAGGACTTCCTGGGCCTTGGAGAGTACATGGATGTTGGCTTCCAGGAAGTGAGCATAGGAATCCACACAGGAGTTCCACTGTTATCTTTCCATTCTTTGCCAGCCTTTCTGCTCTAGGCACCTGGCTGGGCTGAGGGCTCTCCACACCAGCACAGTACTCTTTGAAACTAGGATGCCTGGATGATTTAGAATTGGGGTGAACCCACCCCAGAGCCAAAGGGCTTGAGAATACAAGTTGAGACAAGATCTAGCCAGGAGCAATGTGCAAGCAGATCACACAAAGACAGTGTCACACTGGGAAAGGCTTGATCCCTTATATGACCCCCTGAAAGATCTTGCCTTGTCGCTGAGGCAGGACTTGAGGTTCCAGCTCTGAGTTCGAGTCCTATCTCCACATGCAGGTATGAAGAGGAGGTGGCTCTGAGGGCTACGGCAGAGAATGAGTTTGTGGTTCTAAAGAAGGTAAGGGAGGGAGGAGCCACCTCTGTGACCTCCAGGCACAGTCCCCAGGCTGGCCAGACCACCTACCCTTGGGCCCTTTCCACCTACCCACGTGCCTTCCCTCCTCTCTGCCCTCCATCAGGATGTGGACTGTGCCTACTTACGTAAATCAGACCTGGAGGCCAACGTGGAGGCCTTGGTGGAGGAGTCAAGCTTCCTGAAGCGTCTTTATGAAGAGGTAGATTCACTCACTCGCATGCCAGAGACACACAGAGATGGGGTGGAGGTTCAGGGGCCTGTATCTGAGAGTGTGCAGCAACATGTCACATGGATACAACTATCACCTACACCCATGTGAAAAGGTCCCACTATGCAGGGTGTAGAGTGTTGCGTATACAGAGCTACAGGCATCTGTGTTCACATGTATAAAAATAATCAGGCATATGTGTTTGGCTTCTGTGCCTGTGGGCATCTCTGCATGTCAGAGATGTGTTCACATGCTAGTCTATAGATGGATATGAAGGGGATTCCATGTATGGAGGTCCACAGTGGACTAGACACTTTCTGGCATTCAAATCCAGATCCTTTGCCTGGGTCTTCAGGTTAGGCCTTCCCACACTTGTCCCATTTTCAAGTCAGAGGCTGGTCCCAGGTGATGTTTAGGGCTTCTGGCTTATCTGTTCTTTATTGTGTCTGTGTGTGAATGAAGGAGGAAGGGCAGGAATCACAGACCTTCCTCCAGAGCTCCACCAGAGAATCAATACTACCCCCAGGAATGGTGTACCAAGCACAGATAAGTTACCAAGTATAATGCTCTTACCGTTCACTCCACAGGAGGTCTGTGTTCTGCAAGCCCACATCTCAGACACCTCAGTCATCGTCAAGATGGACAACAGCCGGGACCTGAACATGGACTGCGTCGTGGCTGAGATCAAGGCTCAGTATGATGACGTCGCCAGCCGCAGCCGGGCAGAGGCTGAGTCCTGGTATCGGACCAAGGTGATTGCCTCCTAGACATGGTTGTGGGAAGCCATGCAAGGTGTCTATTAGAAAAGGCTTCTTTTCCCTTAGGAGTGGTAAGGGAATGTCTGACTGATGTCAGGCTGAGGTGGCCAGCCAGAACTGCTATGTGGAACTGTTGTACAAGCTACACACACATTGGTGTTATGCTAAGGGGGCGACTGTTCTTCTGTGCTTCATAAACATCTGTGCCCCATCTCCAACCACCAGTGTGAGGAGATGAAGGCCACAGTGATCCGGCATGGGGAGACCCTGCGCCGCACGAAGGAGGAGATCAACGAGCTAAACAGAATGATCCAGAGGCTGACCGCCGAGATCGAGAATGCCAAGTGCCAGGTAAGTTGAAGGTAGATTCAGAAAAGCAATAAGCAGAGGCAACATCACCAGGCCCTCAGCTCACTGGAATGAAATGGCATGGCTCAGACTAAGCATGAGAGATAGCAGGGACCTAGAGAGAAGGCAAGGATTCCCCAATCTCTTACAACCCTTATGCTGGGGTGACCCACTCATTGATGCCCACCAGCAAAGTGAGATGCTAAAAAGCCCTGCCCCCGTCTCTTCCTTGGATTGCTAGCACATCTACCTGCCATGAACCCTCCCTAGGGCTCTCTCTTTTCCTGCTCTATAGGAGGAGGCCAGCCAGCAGGGCCCACACCCCATCCATATCTTGTTCTAACAAGAAGCCCCCTCTTTATCCCACAGCGTGCCAAGCTGGAAGCTGCTGTGGCTGAGGCAGAACAGCAGGGAGAGGCCGCCCTCACTGATGCCCGCTGCAAGCTGGCTGAGCTGGAGTGTGCCCTGCAGAAGTCTAAGCAGGACATGGCCTGCCTGCTCAAGGAGTACCAGGAGGTGATGAACTCCAAGCTGGCGCTGGACATCGAGATCGCCACCTACAGGCGCCTGCTGGAGGGCGAGGAGCAGAGGTGAGCTGAAAAGAAAGAACCTTGTGGGAATTCATTTGAGGGGATAAACTGTCTTGAACATGCAAGCTGGCTAGGGCTTGTCAGTCCTTGGATGGAAGGAGATGACCCTGGTCCTCCCAGGGAACTGTCTTGTCCCAACTATAACACACAGATCTATCTACCCTACTCGAGGCCAGGCTTCAGTGCTAATGGCTACCTAGCACATATCGCATGCTCTATGTCAAGTGCCCATGTTTAATTCTACATCCTGTCAGGGAAGTATACTATCTGAAAACAGAGGCAGATTGGCTCAACAGCCAGCACATTTCCCATGGATACAAAGTTACAGAGCTGGGATCCAACACTGGATCCTGGGCTTCTAAAGCCCATTCATATCTTCCTTTGAGATTAAGCTCATGTATACTAAGGATGATGTACCCTGTTTACGTCTAGCTCTATCTAGTCCTTGCTGCAAGCACATTCAGCAGGTTCAGGCACTCTAATCGCAGGCAGTGTGTGAAAGTCACAATTCCACTCACTGCTGTTCTAAACAAAGGGAGTTGGTCTCCATGGATCAGGGATACGAAAGAAAGAAAGAAAGAAAGAAAGAAAGAAAGAAAGAAAGAAAGAAAGAAAGAAAGAAAGAAAGAGGAGGGAGGGAAGGAAGGAGGGAGGGAGGGAGGAAGGGATAGAAGGAAGGAGGAAAGAAGGAAGGAAGGAAGGAAGGAAGGAAGGAAGGAAGGAAGGAACGAACGAACGAACGAACGAACAAACGAACGAACGAAAGAAGGATATTTGATGAGGATTTGGGAAAGCTCTTCCTGCCTTACATGAAATAGAGTCTACCTAGAACAAAAGCCAACTCTGTCTGTTCAGAGGCAACTGTCTCAAGGAATCCACCCCACTGCTTTGGAACTAATGGCACTTTCTTTCCCTCTAGGCTGTGCGAGGGTGTGGGCTCTGTGAATGTCTGTAAGTATCTGCTAGAAATGCAAACCTGGAAAAATGGCTTTGGGAATGGGCAAAGCTAATCACAGGGCTACCCCACTGAACCTCCAATGTTCCCCAACTTCCTCTTCTCCAGGCTCTTCTTTAAGGACTTCTGGGGATGGGAAAGGGTATCCAAAAGTTGAGTGCCCCTTACTGGTGGTCACCAGGAATTGCAACCCAGGGAGATGGGTCAAGGGATCCTCACAGCTCTCCAAATGTGCTGTGGGGTTGAAAAAAACAGATGCTGTCATGTTAACCACTGATCCCTTGAGGAGGAGGCAGGCCCTGTATGTGAAGCCCTCAGGGACTCTGGCAGGTGGGTGACACCCCAGCAAGCCCCTCACCCCTCTCTGTTCCTCTTCCCACAGGTGTCAGCAGCTCCCGTGGAGGAGTCACATGTGGGGGCCTCACTTATGGCACAACCCCAGGCCGCCAGATTGTCTCTGGACCCTCTGTCACTGGGGGCAGCATCACAGTGATGGCCCCTGACTCCTGCTCTCCTTGCCAGCCCCGAGGCTCCAGCTTCACCTGTGGGAGCAGCCGCTCAGTGCGCTTTGCTTAGTGCCAGGACCTCCAAATGAGCCACCTGTCTGCCCCAGAGTGGAGTGGTGTGTGAATGGAAAATGTGTGCTTGCTTCCAGAATCTTCCAGATGTTTCTGTGAGAGGAAAGAGTTCAGGGCCACTCTCCTCTGCCTTCTCCTTTTAGGGAGTTGTCTCCCAGTTCTCCTCTGGCTTCACTTTAGAAGGTCATTCCCAACCCTTCCCTTAACCCCAACTTGTCATCAAATACTTGTAAATGATTTGTATTATTCGCCAAGCTCTCCGGGACACTACCAGTCACACAGGCTGACTGGACAATAAAGTGTGGCCTTCTTGGGTCAAGGCATGATCCTAACCACCCAGCCATGCTCCCCCAAAACAAGAACCAGAGGGAACCCTTCCCAAGCATCTCCCACTTCTGGCCCCAGGTACAGGGGGAGCAAGCACCTGCCTATCATTGGTTGGGTTTACTAACCTCCTTAGCTGACTGCCTTCCTTTGGGGCAAACTGCTCTAACCACACTTCTTTGGTTACCTCCCAGAAAATAGTCTGTTCTCTGGGGAGGCCTACTACCCCCAGCCCCTGGCTAGGGGGGGCTTAGAACAGTTCCCCTGGCTAGGGGGCTTTGAACAGTTCCCCTGGCTGGGGGGCTTAGAACATTTCCCCTGGCTGGGGGGCTCAGAACAGTTCCCCTGGCTAGGGGGGGCTCAGAACAGTTCCCCTGGCTAGGGGGCTTTGAACAGTTCCCCTGGCTAGGGGGCTTTGAACAGTTCCCCTGGCTAGGGGGCTTTGAACAGTTCCCCTGGCTAGGGGGCTTTGAACAGTTCTTGCTGTTCAAGAAGCCTTTGCACATTTCAAAGACCCCATACTGCTCCAGGTCTCCCCTGCCTGTGCCCAGGGAACTGTCCAAGGGAGAGCTGGTGGGATGGGGACTATGGCCACTTTCTGTCTGGGTGCCTCGCCTTCTGGGTTGACCCCACCTGTGTTTCAATAAATACTGTTGTGATGCAAGGGTGTGCCATGTTTTGTGTCAGTGGCCTCTCCGGCTCCCCAATGCCTGTTTGCTGGCACCAGCTAACCAGCCACACACTGGTAACCAGCATTTTTGAAAAGCCTGTACCATAGGTCTCCACTCACCCCGTGACTCCTTTACTACCCGTTCCCAAAGCCTGATCCACTTGCTCTCCTTGGTCCCTGCTGATCTGGACACAGATCCAGCTTCCCCTATGGTATCCTCCCCACAAAATAAACCATCCTCTTGTCCTGTTTAAGCAGCTTACCATTGCTGTGGTGAAACATTACCAGTCCAACCTGTGTGTAAAGGGGATTATTTGGATTGCATTTTCTTATCTCTGTTCATTGTCAAAGGAATTCAGGACTGGTACTCAAACAGGGCAAGAACCTGGAAGCAGGAGCTGATGCAGAGGCCGTGGAGGGATGCTGCTTACTGGAGGCAGGAGCTGATGCAGAGGCCGTGGAGGGGTGCTGCTTACTGGAGGCAGGAGCTGATGCAGAGGCCGTGGAGGGATGCTGCTTACTGGAGGCAGGAGCTGATGCAGAGGCCATAGAGGGATGCTGCTTACTGGCTTGCTCCCCATGGTTTGCTCATCCTGCTGTCTGATAGGACTCAGGACCACCAGCCCAGGGATGGCACCACCTACAGTGTAGGCTGGTCCCTCCCCATTAATCACTAATTAAAAAACAACCCTAAGGCTTGCTTATGGAGGCGTTTTCTTACTTGAGGCTCCCTCCTCTTTGATGACTCTAACTTGTGTTAAGTTGACATAAAACTAGCCAATACAACTGACCCCTTGTCAACCTGACTCGTCAAGATGTCACTGTTAAACCCACAGTCTTTCCTTTCTTGTCCATTCTGAAAATTTTATTTTTTTGTTAATTTTTTTAATGTCTGTGAGTACACTGTCACTGTCTTCAGATACACCAGAAGAAGGCATCAGACCCCATTACAGAGGGTTGTGAGCCACCATGTGGTTGCTTGGGAATTGAACTCGGGACCTCTGGGGGAGCAGTTAGTGCTCTCACCTCTGAGCCATCTCTCCAGTCCCCATCCTGAAATTTTTAAGGCTAAATTCATGGGTATATGTGCACAGGACAACAGAAAGTTTTCTTGCTTTCTCTTCACCTTATCTTGCGAGACAGGGTCTCTTTGAGCTTGGCACTAGCTGATTGGCTAGACTGCTGCACATGAGCTTTGGAATGGGCGTCTCCTCAGCCTGCATTAGGGTTACAGTCGTCCATGACCAAACCCAACTGTTTTATGGGGTTCCTGTGCATGCACAGCAAGCAGTTTACTGGATCAACTGCTCTCTAGGGGGGAAAAAACTTTAAAGGAGTTGAGGTCCCTAAAATTGACAGATTAAGGAAAAGCCAGAAAAACCAAGCAACCCAAATGAGGCTGATCTACTTGCTTTTTCTTCGAAACATCACAAACCAAGCTAACAGCTTCATCAGAGAAGTTAGACCCTCTGCAGTTAATTCTTGTTTAATTGTTCTATGGTCTCCCCAGACATGGAGTTTTACAAAGGGTTTGAGACCACGGGTCACAGAGATTCTGTCCTGTGCTCTCCCCAGACAAAGTTCATATGGGTTTGAAAGATGGGTTGCAGCTCTTATGACCTTGGTCTGGGCTGTCTATTCCTTCCCCATCTGAAGCAGCCAGTCTTTCCCACCCAGACCCCAGCTCCTCTGCTTCCTCATTTTAATAAACACCCCCAGAATGGTTCCTTCCCAAGACCCTCTGATCTTCACCATCTCCTGCTTCAGTCTTTGTGGCCTTGGGAAATACAACTTCATATTATTGCTCCTGAGGCAAACATAGCAAATAACACAAATTCCCCACACTGCACAGGAACTGTAAGGTGAACCACAGAGAGATGACTCCCTGGGGACAAGACCCTATTGATGCCATTCATGTCCCCTCTGCTTTCTGCAAGTGGACATTGCAAGGTGACCCTGTAAAGTGTTTGCTCATTAAGCAGTATTGCAACTAGGCCATCAGCACTAAGTTCTGCTTTTCTCCATGTGGGGACCTGCCAGGAAAGACCCACAGTGAGAAAAGCCATTCATCCAGCTGTCACCCATGAAAGGGAAACTTCTGGTTTGTAGGAAAGTATGTTATGTCAAATGATGCTTTGCTGGAGCACACAGGTGAAAGGATGTCTTGCTAAGGCAGTCACAGGAAATAATGTTTTTCTGAAGCAGTCACAGGTGAAAGGATGTTTGGACATAGAAAACATGTGAAAGGACTTATAATGAAGGATTATAAATGTGACCCCACCGACAGCGGGGGACAAGCACTGAGCCTTGGTGTGGTTTGCTCCACCTCACCATTCTTCACTAACAACGCATGTGTATTGGTTCACCTTACCTAGTGTTGTTGAACTCTACTAATGGTTACACCAAGAGAAGCTCACCAAAGAACTTCTCATGACGTTCCTGTAGCTTCTTGCCACTGCCAAGGCCTCTCCTCAAGCTGCTTGGCAAACCTTATAGTTTCTTCAAAATTGAACTACAGCTGTTGGTTCGTGCCTGGTGTCTGCCTGCCTTAGAGGACTGGTATGCAGCTGCTGAGTCATATTTGGTGTTTGCTATGAGACTGAACTACTGACTAAACTAAAGAAGATGGAGCTCACCTCCAAAGAACTATTGCTAACAGATCCACTTCCCCCATATCCTAATAGCTTTTCTGTCCCACTATCTCTGCTGGGTGATGGGCTAGAGAAGAGGTTGAACCCTTATTAAAAGTAGGCTGGAAAAAATGTACGCCTGCACACCTGGGTGCACCTGGAAATCTCTGCTCAGTCCTCACCAGCCAAGGCAGCCCCAGTGTGCCCATTGGTTTCATTAGAGTGAATGACAGTGATAGAGAAAGGAGAGAAACCAGGGGACAGAGAGGGAAGGAGGCAGCACAGAGGAGGAGTACAGGCATTAAACACAAATGTAATCCCAAAGCACAGACTGAGTACATGCTCTGCTCCACCAATGTCACCAACCTACCATCACCATGGCTACCAACCATGTCACTAGAAGCACCATCGTCGTGGCCATCACCACTGACACCATAATCACGACTATTGCCGCCGTCACCAGCCCACCACCACCATCACTGCCACCGTTATTGCCACCATTACCAAGAACCACCATTATCATCATTGACACTACCACCATCACCATAGCCACTGAGAGCCTCACCACAGACACAGCTGCCACCATGGCCACTATGGTTGTTCAAATGAGAATGGTCCCTATCGTCTCTGTCTTAGTTTGGGGTTTTACTGCTGGGAACAGACACCATGACCAAGGCAACTCTTATGAAGGACAACATTTCATTGGGGCTGGCTTACAGGTTCAGAGGTTCAAGCCCATTATCATCAAGGTAGGAGCATGGCAGTGTCTGGGCAGATGTGGGGCTGGAGGAGCTGAGAGTTCTACGTCTTGTTCCAATGGCAGCTAGGAGAAGACTGACTTCCAGGAAGATAGGAGGAGGGTCTCAAAGCCCACCCCTACAATGACATATTTCCTCCAACAAGGGCACACCTCCTTCAACAAGGCCACACCTCCTTCAACAAGGCCACACCTCCTAATAGTACCTATCCCTGGACCAAGCATATTTTTTTTAAAAAATTGCCACATTCTTTTATTTTTAAATGTTTGGTTTCCACCTGGTGGGATGTTTAGGAGGGATTAGGAGGTGTGGCCTTGCTAGGAGAGCCCAACTGGGGTTGGGCTTTGAGTTTTTAAAAGCCCACATCAGGCCCACTCCTCCTCCTCTTTCTCCTCCTCCTCCTCCTCCTCCTCCTCCTCCTCCTCCTCCTCCTCCTCCTCCTCCTCCTCTTCCTTCTCCTCCTCCTCCCCTTCTTCTTCTTCTTCTTCTTCTTCTTCTTCTTCTTCTTCTTCTTCTTCTTCTTCTTCTTCTTCTTCTTCTTCTTCTTCTTCTTCTTCTTCTTCTTCTTCTTCTCCCCTCTCCCTCTCCCTCCTCCTTCCTCTCTCCCTCTCTCTCCTGCTTGTGGATCAGGTATAAGCTCTCAGCTACAGCTCCAACACCGTGATTGCCTGCCCTACATATGATGGGCTCACCTCTGAGACTGTGGGAGACATATCTCAAGGCATCAGAAGAACTTTTTGCCAGGGAAAACTGTCCAAGGGTTTTGCTATGACTGAAGAACAAATGTGTAATCTTATGCCAAAATATGTTTTTGTTTGTGATATCTTTTGGGGCGGTCTCTTTTTTTTTTTTTTTTTTTTTTTTTTGTCATTACCAAAGAACATACAGGAAGTACAGCTCTCCCTGGAACAGGAAGGGAGAGCTGTCCATTAGAAGATGTCTTTATTTCACCCCAGGCAGCCAGAGGGGACTCTGAACAGGTCTCCAAGGGTGGCACTCCCCGGGACTGTGTTCTGGTCAGTTTGTTGTTTCTGTTTGTTTGTTGTTTTAGAGTGGACTTGGTTTGGGGGGTATGTTTGTTGTTTTTGTCTTTTGTCAGCTTGACACAGCTAGAATCTTCTAGGAAAAGGGAACCTCCATGAGAGAATGCCTCTATCAGATTGGCCTGTAGGCATGTCTGTGTAGAATTTTCTTGATTGATGATTGCCATGGGAGGGCTCAAATCACTAGAGTTGGTGCTGCCCCTCTGCAAGCTGTATTAAAAGCAAGCTTAAGGGCCCATGGAGAGCAAGCCAGTAGCCAGAATTCCTCTGTGACTTCTGCTTCAATTCCTGCTTCCAGGTTCCTGCCTTGAGTTCCTGCCTTGATTTCCCTTCATGATAAACTATGATTGTAAACCAAATTAGCCCTTTCTTTTCCAAGTTGCTTTTGGTCAGTGTTTTATTACAGCAATAGAACCCAAACTCAGACTGTCAGCTCAGGAGTCGGTGACTTCTGTCTAAGCCAGTTGCCAAATGACTCCAAAGGAGTTCTGAGACTTAAGCCTGGTTCCCCACACAGGGGCCTGTCTTAACTACCCATCCTGCTGGGTGTGGTGGCCCACGCCTTTAATACCAGCACTGGGGAGGCAGAGGCAGGCGGATTTCTGAGTTCGAGGCCAGCCTGGTCAACAAAGTGAGTTCCAGGACAGCCAGGGCTACACAGAGAAACCCTGTCTCGAAAAAAAAAAAAAAAAAAAACTGCCCATCCTAAGGTGTGCCCAGAACTACCCATCCTGCTGGGTGTGGTGGCGCATGCCTTTAATCCCAGCACTGGGGAGGCAGAGGCAGGCAGATTTCTGAGTTCGAGGCCAGCCTGGTCAACAAAGTGAGTTCCAGGACAGCCAGGGCTACACAGAGAAACCCTGTCTCGAAAAAAAAAAATAAATAAATAAACAAACTGCCCATCCTAAGGTGTGCCCAGAATTCTTGAGGAGCAGAGGTTATAATGCAAATCCTCTATGAGGTTCCACGCCACCTTCCATGTCTTAACTGACATGGCAGCAACCCGTTGAACAGAACCAGGCAGAGCACTGTCTGGATGCATCAAAAAAGCTGGAATGTTGAGCCCAATGAAACAATTAGGGAAAGTCTTGAAAAATTATATGACTACTGGCATTCTTTAGACCTGACTTGCATCCTGAGGCAGCTGTGGGGCTTTAGTGCAGTCACTTCTTAGGGCCTTAGTCTCCATGTCTGTAAAATGAGGCACTCACAGTGTTTTGAGAGAAATGAGTGAAGTTATGTACACGTGTCAGAAGCTGGGTCGGTGCATAATTTAACACGTCATGTCATTTCATTTTCCTCTCATTTCCACCTGCTGCTTATCCCAGGCTGGGCTCCAACCCTGACGAAGATGCAAAAGGTCTGATGACTGGGTGCTCTGAGGATAAAAAAAGCAAGTCTCTTCCACAACCAGAATTGCCCAACTGCACTCTTGCCTCTCCCTGCACCTGACCAGCAGGCCTCCCACTGCCTGGCAGAGGGATCTCTTGGGATCTTATTTAAATGCAGGCTCCTGAAATGGTTCCTTGAACTAACATTCCAGAGACCCATTGATCTGCAAAAGAAAGGAGCACCCCACATGGACCATACCATACAGAGCTCTGGGTTGGGAAGGAAAGCAGTGTAGGAGTGGGCATCTGGTTTGCAGAAGAAAGCCTTTCCCACTGTACTGGCTAGTTTTTGTGTCAACTTGACACAGCTGGGTTATCACAGAGAAAGGAGCTTCAGTTGGGGAAATGCCTCCATGAGATCTAGCTGTGAGGCATTTTCTCAATTAGTGATCAAGGGCCCCTTGTGGGTGGGACCATCTCTGGACTGGCAGTCTTGGGTTCTATAAGAGAGCAGGCTGAGCAAGCCAAGGGAA